>VDFB02202768.1:0-40204 GCA_007258455.2 Sequoia sempervirens | reverse complement strand
TTGAATAAAAACTCCCAATCAACTCGGTCAAGATTTGGAGATATCCAACTTAAGAATAAACCGTTTAGTTTTAGATTCCACTAGCGAATGGATATTCTCATGAATAGTGACTATAGAGTCGAGGATTTTCCTTCCAAGAACAAAACCATTATGTTGAGGGGATATCAGGGATGGAAGGATAGTAAGGAGCCTTGACATCAAAACCTTAGATATGATTTTATAGAAAGAGTTGTAGAGAATAATAGGCCTAAATGCCTCAAACTCCATAGCCCCAAGTCTCGTGGGAACAAGAACCACAAAAGTAGCATTTAATTCCTTAAGAAGACTTCTTGATCAAAAGAATTTTTTAATAGCATTCACAACATCCTTTTCAACAATCTCCCAAAACCATTGAAAAAAGAACATAGGAAACCCATTAAGGCCAGGGCCCTTGTTTCCTTAAAAAGAAAAGACAACTTTCATAATTTCCTCCCTAGAGGGGATGGTAGCTAGCTTATCATTATCTTTCATCCCAACAACCTTAGGGATGGCCTCTAACATAAAATCTTGGTCAATATAGTTGACTTCCCCATTCACTGAGAGAAGGTTGTTAAAAAAGAGGACAACTTGATTTTTGATGTCTTCCTCCTCCTCAAATCACTTGCCATTAACTTCTATGTGAGAAATTCTATTAGCAGCCCTATGTTTTGAGGAAGATAAATGAAAGTACTTGGTGTTTCTATCTCTAGCTGAAAGCCACAACACTCTAGATCTCTGCCTCTAGAACTCCTCTTCTTTAGCTATAATATCATGCATTTTCACCAGTAGCTCATTTTCTTTTACCCTATTATTCTCTATATATCCTTCCCTCTGAATTTTATTCTCGATCTCCACAAGCTCCATTTGAAGTTTAGATTTAATACCAAAGATATTTCCAAAGGACTCTTTTTTCCAACTTCTTAATTTGTATTTGACTTCCCTTGGTTTCTTAGCAATTCAGAACATTGCAGTGCCTGGAACGTCAATATTGCACCAATTCCTAATTTCCTCAAAAATATGGGGGTGGGAAAGCCACATTCTTTGAAATCTAAAGGGAGAATTCTTCTTCGCCTTTATAGGGTCCACCACAAAACTTATAGGAAAGTGATCAGAGCCCACTCTAGAAAGAGTGTTAAGAGAATAGTAATAGTTTATAAGCCACTGATTAGAAATTAAAGTTCTATCTAACCTTACCTGAATCAGGTCCTTACCGTTTCTTCAATTCAACCAGGTATATACAACTCCTTGCAAATCAAGATCAATCAATGCCTTGTTATTGATAAAGTCCAAAAGGTCATATTTACTTTCCAAGTTAACCTGAGAAACTCCAAATTTCTCTTCATTCAAAAGGGTTGTGTTAAAGTCTCCCATAACAACCTGGTGGTCAATATCAAAGATCCTGCGAAATGCAAAAAGCTCATTCCAAAAAGATTTTCTAGAAAATTTCCCATTAGGGGCATAGATATTTGACTGAATCCAGCTAAAATTGTCTCTGATATGTGTGAATCTAGTAGCCACATGATTAATTCTCTCTAGCAAAGGTTCCCCTTTAATAAAGTACTGGTTCCAAAAATTAGTTATTCCTCCTGAAGCACCATCTGAACTATTTCCTTGGATTCCATAGTTCTGAAACATTTTAATCTTCTCTACCTTATCTTTCGACATTTTAGTTTCTTCCATGAGAAGAATATCAGGTTTATGATCCCGAACAAAATTGCACAAAACATCCCTCTTATGAAGGCTATTAAGCCCTCTAATATTCCATGACATAATCTTCATATCTTACTAGGGGATTGGAGAATCTCCGAAATGGTCTTTTGAACACCATCCGCTATGTCCTGAAAGCTATCATGCTCTCTGCCATTTACCCGATCTTCTTCCCTGGTTATACTTAGTAGCACCACAATCCACCTTATCTCTAGTTCTAGTAACAACTCCACTCAGAGTATTCAGTTGTTTACTTCTCTCCTTTATCTTTGATTGAGAAAGGAATTCTTCCCAGTTAGTATCTTCTTGGCTCTCCAACTCTCTCCCAGATTCCCATTCCATATCATAAATTCTTCTTTGCTCCCAGGGGAAAATGTCCATCTGGCCATTCTTGAGCTGGTTCGAATTGTCACTTGAAAGTTCAATATTTTGGCTCAGATTCTCAAAGGTGTCCTTGAAAAAATCCGGAGTCGCTTTTTCCCATAGTTTAAGAGGATCCTCACTCGAGGGAAAACTTTCTACAGAAGCAGGATTTAAGATAGGAATGACAATATCCAGAGATAAACCCTGAATAGGAACATTCTCCAGTCTTGGATACCCATTTTCCTTGCCTTCTGACATCATCTCAAGATTGGAAGAGATAGATTCCTTATTCCTTTTATCATCCCCAACATTCTCCAAGATATCTTCTCCTTCTTCCTTTGAACTAGTGATGCTTTCTTCCCCTTTTTGTTGATTCCTCTGAACATCAGATTCCTTGGGTCCTGTTTTCCCATTGATTCCAGTGGTGTTCCTCTGAACTTTAGATTTCTTGCCAGATACCTCATTAAGGTCATTGGTAATGTTAGCTTGCTCTTCCCCTTTGGGCTTCTTTCTCCAAACAGTCTTAAGGTTAGACTGAAGTTTTTCTTTGTCTTTGCTAGCATTTAATGGGCATTTCTGAGCCCAATGCCCTGATTTTCTGCACTTGAAGTAAGTGAAGGGAATGGACTCAAACTTTATAGCTTGCATCCAAGAACCCAACTTAGACTATATTTTTATTGAGGAAGGGAAGTTAGCATTTTGTGAAACTCCCACATAGATTCGTGCAAACACCAGCCGCTTTCTAGCCGCTATCATAGAGTCAATAGATAGAAACTCTCCAAAAGAATTACCTATGCCATTGAAAAAATCCTTGTTCCAATATTATAGAGGGAGATCCAAGAGTCTAGCCCAAACTAGGACATTCTCAAAAATGGAATCAGAGAGATCCAGGTGAGAGGTCCATTTCTTAAGGGCCAGGGAAGATTTTCCTATGACCCAAGGTCCACCACTCCTCACAGCCAATATGTCCTCCTTGCAGGTGAACTCAAAAGCATGGAAACCTCTAGGAAGAATAGCCATCATGACCTTACCATTGATTTTCCACTTATTTTTGAAAAACTCCCTAACCACCTCAACATTTGGTCTAGGGCCCATAAACTTACCAACCAGAACTTTGTCCATCAAAGCAATGTTATGATCAATAATCGGATTAGCCACAGAGATGGCAAACTTACCTTTCACTGGGTCAAAAATATTACGCACTAGAGGGAAGACCGATTTTTCATTTGGTTTAACACCAAACAGTGAAGACCAAGGTTTGCACTTTGCTCCTTCCCTTACAGCGGCCCCCACCACATCATTGGTTTTTTTTCCTTTTTGTCCTTCAAGAGAACCCTCTGAGTTTGTCTTTCCTCCCGGGTCCACCTGAATATTGATTCATGTGTCCTTCTCATTTGATTCATCCTTACCTTTCTCCTCGCTCGGAACATGTGCCGATTTCGCTTGGGATTCCTCAGATCCTGCTCCACGACCTGCTCCATTTTTCAAAGATTTGAAATCTTGCTTTACCTGCCTATGCTCCACAGTCTCGCCCATGCTCCACCAAATAATTAGTTAAAAATCCATTGATCATGTGATTTGTTTAAAATTCATAGGAATTCCCTTTCAATTCCAAGCTTTCCTATCCCATCTCTAGAATATATGTTATTGACATTATTGAAATAGCTAGAAAATTTTGCCTATTGGATCATCAAATCTGTTTCATTGGAAATTAGGTTGCAAATTTTTTCTTGAAATTTCTTGCTATGATGTATGTTCATCAATCATCTTACTAGGTTCCCTCCAAAGCATCATAATGTAAGCTTGATAAGCTCATGTGGGATTGTTTTGGGCCAACTTAGACCATAATAGAGGGTTTCACCAGGTGGCATGTGATATTTACTACATGTTAAGAGATTTTGGTGGTATAATCCTTATTCATATCAAAAAATAGGGTATTGATCTTTGTGCTAAATAAATATTTAGAGATTGTGATGATAATGAAGCCTAAAATTTTATATTAATAAATTTCATTGGCTTTAGTCCACCATATGGGTGTCTAGACTAGAATTGCCTTGAATTGCACTCTTTAAATTGCTTTGGTGCAAACCAAAATCAACGATACTTTTGTCACCAAAAACATTTGGAAAGCTCAAAAAACTATTAATCATCTCAATTTTTTTGAAATTCTTTTAATGATTAAATATTACAAATCAAATTTTGACTTTGCATCACTAACATTAAAATTCATCCATAATAATAGATAATGAAAATATCGTCACTAATAAAATTAAAACCACAGCAAATTAGTATCATTTTAAAAGTTCATTTTCTTAAAAAAAAAAAAACTTAAACTCGTATAACTTGCTTTCTTAAGCCAAGAAGCTTCTTAATATTAGTTATTCTAATTACTAAATCAACAAATAGTTTTTTCCCACTTCTCAATAATATTTATATTCAACTAAACAACTTATATAGATATATATGAAGTCAAAAAGATTACTTTCCTTAAATTATTCGAGAGCAGATAAAGGAAATTATTTAATATCAGGAGGAAATTTTGCAAATTTGACTTTTTCACCATATTCTTGATGACATTTGGAATGGTTATGGCATGGAAAGAATTTAGCGGGTGACTTCCAACGTGCCCGTGAAAAAAGTCTATGAAATAATAAAATTATAATGAAAAAATCTTTCGAAAGATTATAACTATAAAAATATATATAAAAATCATTTAACCTTCACGATGATCAATGCGTCAGTTACAATTATTTTCCTTAAGACATGCCTATTTTAAAGCTAACCAAATATATTGTTTAAGGTCATAGTTCCAATACAAAATTGGA
Organism: Sequoia sempervirens; assembly: GCA_007258455.2. NCBI lineage: Eukaryota > Viridiplantae > Streptophyta > Pinopsida > Cupressales > Cupressaceae > Sequoia > Sequoia sempervirens. The sequence continues at coordinate 35,291 of VDFB02202768.1, read as the reverse complement.
CTTTTGAAAGACACGGTCAAAGTAAACACCGCGTGGTCGAACGTAACATCTCCTCAATCGCTGTTATTGAAGAAATCAACGAACTATCATCTTCACTTTGTTTTAAAAGGCCTGATTTCTGAAAGAATTCTTTAACGGGGGGAAAACATGCAGATCGCCTACCATGCAAAGTATCCACAGTTGGTCTGTGTTGTGTTCTTATTGTTTATTGTTCGCAACGTAGCAAAAACATGCGACAGTAATAACCAGAAAAGCGCTACTTTCGAGAGTAATTTGAAGGTAGTTGTTAATAATCTTGTAAGGAATATATCATCACCCACTTATTTCAATACCTCTGTCTATGGCGAAAGTCCAGACATAGTTTATGGTCTCTTCCAATGTGCTGGTGGCGCAACCGTGGAGGAATGCTCCAACTGTTCACAAGACACAGCTAACCAAATTCGCGAGAGTTGTGAAAATGCCAGAAGCTATAGAAATTTGACGTTCAAGTGCTTCTTACGCTACGAGGATTATTCCTTCTTCGGAATACTAGATAACACTATATTCACTACTTACTATACAGTGAACGTAACGGATGAGCCTGATGTGTTTCGTGCTGCAGTTAGGGAGCTTTTCAGCGACCTGTCAGACGGAGCCCTTCAATCTCCATTACGATATTCTACTGGACAAACAACTATCTCTCCAATTATCACTATATACAGTCTGGTACAGTGTTGGAGGGATTTAACTTCTGTCGAGGACTGCAAAACATGCTTAGCAAGAAGACAAGATGAGCTATTGAACGTGACGTTCAGAGCCGATGGAACTTCTCGGGGAGGATGTACCAATTCTGGTAGTTGCGTTGTTCGTTACGAAAGGGACATATTCTTTCATCCTAGCCCTCCAACGCCTTCGTCTCCCATCCAACTGCTTTCTCCACAGCCTCCGTCTCCTATCCAACTGCTTTCTCCACCACCATTATCACCTTCAACAGCGAGTAATATGCATATCAATTATCATTAAAGCGAATTTTAATTGTTCTCGTATTCTGACAAATTCCATAGAATAGGAATGTGATGACAAAATCTCATAAAAAAATATCCGTATAACTATGACAAAGAAACCTGTTAGAATATTTAGTAATTTCTCTTTTTAGAGTTTGTAATTTGTTGCATGATAAATTTTTAGAAGTCTTTAAATGTTTCTGAAATTTCTATATAAATAGTTGATTGTAGTTCGTTCATTGTCTTGATCAAGATATTAGACTCACGAGTTCTATTTCATATATATTTCCAAACAATTGTAATGTTTGAGAATAATAAAAGAATCCTCTGTAAATGTGTAAAAACAATCTTCTTTTATAATTCTTTCAAAACCCAAATCAACCATAACTAAGATCCCGTAAATATTATGGCTGTTGTTTCTAGTTCATTCCAGTGGTTCCTTGAAATCCTTTAAACAACCAAAACTGTGTTTTTTATTTATTTGTGAAGTTAACTTTCCTAGCATTTTGCATGACTAACCACTCAAGTTAATCTCCTGTGCAGAGAAGTCACCAAACAAAATAGGTAGAGCTTTAGGTATTGCAGGCGGCGTGTTGATCGTGTCACTGTTATGCCTGTTTGCAATCCGAAGAAAATCAAAGCTTGCATTAATATGGAAGCCAGCCCTCTTAAGGAAAGGTACTTTTTCGGCTATTTTTTTCGGAATTTGTCCTACATTTGTATCAACAAAATTCCTTGCTAGCAAGGTTATTAGAACAAAATCAAGAATTCTTCTCTTCATTATCATCAAACTGTGCTCAGATTTTACTTTTTTTTCTAGTTAGATACCAAATTGTAATTATTTCATCCCCGGTGCATTACTTATCCAGAGAATCTAGATAGAGAGGTAGACTCAGAGTTCGGCAAGGCGCGGGGAATAACCTTTAATTTGGAAATTATCAAGGCTGCAACTAGCAATTTCCATGAAGATAACAAGCTTGGAGAGGGAGGATTTGGCTCTGTATACAAGGTAACATAACCCTAACCGATCATGTTTTCTTGGTTTAGACAGAGATATTAAATATACTGTTAAATTGAACAGCGTCACTTATCCATTCTTTACACCTGTTTTAGTATTTTATTTTGATCTTTTAGGAAATAGGTTAATATATTATCTGACAATAATTTATGAATGAAGAAAAGGGATGAATCGGAAGCCATACAAATCGGACATTTTAATTTTATTTTGTTCTGTTTTGATTTTGAGCACAGATATGTCCACACTTCAGGATTTTCGCAAATAAATAGATATACTTATCTACACTCTCATTGTTTCAATTAAATTTGTTCAAAAATTAACTCGTATATGTTACTTGATAAAGTTCACTAAGGAATCTTTTGAATTTTATTACGGATCTGTCCACAGTTCAGGATTTTCCCGTAGAATTAGAAAATACTTATCTACTTTCCAAACATTTCCTTGGTTGTGTAATCTAGTAAAACTCACTAAAGATTGGCTAGTCTTCCAGATTATCTACTCGGATATGTTACTTTTACTACTTCTACAGAGATATAAACCGCTTGCTTGATCTTCTTGCTAATTAGAGAACCAATTATATGCTTAATGGGAGGAACCTAATCTCTGATAATCCTCTTCTGTAGGAAGGGTTGATTGATCTGTTGTCTAGTGACTGCGATTGCTTTTGCCCTTCTCTGTTTCACAAGTGGGGATTGTTTTTGTTTCTTGCTGTTACTCTTATCAGGGCTTTCTGTGTGGCCTCGAGTTTCCTGTTAACTTGAAATCCAGTGCCTTGGGGACCTACACCCTGTTTCTGTTTCAGATAAGGCTGTCCAATCTCGATTCTCTTTAGTTATTTTATGTTTCTACCTGTCATAATTGGCCTTTCTCCTGTCTATGTTTCAGCATTCATGGCTTCAGGATCATTTCCTCTGGGCACTTTGGCGTTTCTGTTATGCTTCCTTTTTGTTTCATGCTGCTGCTCACTATAAGGGCTTTAGGGTTTGCTGGTACCTTAAAATTTGGTGCCTTGGTGGCCTACACTCTATTTTTGAATCAGATAGGATCTTCACTCTTGATTCTCCCTGTTTAGTTTATGCTTCTAGGAAAATTTGCTTTGCAGCTTCTACCTGTCATAATTGGCCCTCGTCCTGTCTCTGTTCCGGCATCAATGGCTTCAGGATCATTTCTTTGCTGAGTGTTATGGCTCCTCCTGCTTCCGATCATGCTGTTTGCTTGGCTCTTCTTATGCAGCTCTGTCTACTTCTGCTCGATGTTAGCTGCTTCTTCTCTTTCTTCTTACTGGAGCTTTTCTTTGTCACTTGATTTCCTGCGTGCTATCCGTCTCTAGCTTGATCTTCATGATTATCTTATAATCGGGCGAGAACCCTTTTCCCTGGCTTAATGCATCAAAAGCAAGTTTGAAGCAGTATTTTACTCAATTTAGAGTTCTGGAATTCGTTACATATTTGTAGTCTGATATAAACAAAAGATTGATGTGATTTCTTTTATGTCAGGGGACAATGCCAAATGGAAAACAAATCGCAGTAAAGAAACTTTCCGTCCAATCATTGCAAGGAAAAGAGCAGTTTCTAAACGAGGTTAAGCTGGTGGCTAAAATTCAACATCGTAATCTTGTGAAGCTACTTGGATGTTGCTCAGAGGGATCGGAACGGCTCCTTGTTTACGAGCTCTTGGCTAATAAGAGCCTTGACAAAATACTATTTCGTGAGTTTCTTCCCCCTAAATTTAAAATGAGTGTCTTGTAAATTTGTTCTTCTCTAAGCAAATCAAGTGAATGCAGAGTAATTTACTTGAATGCATGGATATAGATCCGCAGCAGAGCAAGAATCTTGACTGGTGTAAGCGTTTGAAGATCATACTTGGAGTAGCCCGTGGGCTATTATATCTACATGAGGATTCTTATTTGCGGATCATTCATAGAGATATTAAAGCAAGCAATATTTTACTTGATGAGAAAATGGAGGCAAAGATATCAGATTTTGGCTTAGCACGATTGATTCGTCAAGATGAGAGTCATGTTGAAACAAGGCTTGCAGGAACATAGTAAGAATCCAACTACTGCTCGCACAGATATATTTCAAGTCACATAGGTTTATAATATTTTAAAAATTAAAATGATGCAATGGCCTGTTGGGTGAACACCTATTGGTAGTTTTAGACTTAACTACATTTTATAAGAGAAAATAATAAATAAACTTTAAGGTTTGAATTTTTTAACTTTAGTATTTTTCTTTTGTTCCTTGTCTAATGAATTTTTTAATGGTTATGCAGTGGTTATATGGCACCAGAATATGCTATGCTAGGTCAATTATCTTGCAAAGCTGATGTGTATAGCTTCGGGGTTGTTATTTTAGAAATTATATGTGGAAGAAAAAATATTGATAATAGATTGTTTCCCGAATTTCAAAGCCTAATAGAATGGGTAAGATAAAATTAATAAATGTTTATATGGTTTATTTTCCAAAGCTATGTTTCTTATGAAGGTGAGTATACATCATTCTTATGCAGGTTTGGAGATCTTACGAGGGAGGAAATATTGTGGATGTGATCGATAAAGCAATAATAGAAAATTTCTCTAGCGAACAAGTTTTAAGATGCATTCACGTGGGTCTTTTGTGTACACAAGCAGATACATTTGTTCGCCCACCAATGACCAGTGTATATGCAATGCTTTCAAACTCTTCACTCACCAACATACCAAATCCCTTAAAGCCCACTTCATCAATACCTAGAACTGCAAGCTCAACTTCACCTACTTCAATTGCCACTCAATTAATCCTCCCATCTATTAATGATGTAACAATAACATATTTGAGTCCTAGATAATCCCACTTCCTATTTATACTTTGAAACAATAGTAAATTTAAGATCAAGTAGGTGACGTTTTCTATAATGTTAAATAATGCAATGTTTTACCTTAACTCACTTGCATTGTATATGAGTCAATCTTATAGATTCACAATTCATCATTAGTAATTCAGAAGAACCCATCTCTCATGAACATGAATGGTCCATTTAACACTCAATGCTCATTGCATCTAAGTGATGCTCATATGAATAAAATGTTGATTAGATCATTCATATCCGAGAGATGAATTCATATGAACCATTACCATTGAAATATAGATTAACTCAAAACCTATGTAATTGAATAAAACATCATGTAAAATTTAATTGTATAGTTTACATAGTAAACCTCACATATAAAGTGAGATATTTCCACTATTGTAATGCTAAACAAAGCATCTACTATTAATCTTTAAGAATGATCCTAATATATTTTCATAACTATTCCACTATTATTTTGTTACATTCACAAAGAAATGCTTTTAAAATGAAAGTGAAATCATAACTTGTTTTGTTAATTATATTAAAAGAAATAAAAAATATTTGCAATACTTAATTTTATCATAGATGTGATTTTATAACAATAATTTTATTTTTATTTTGAAATAAAATTAACTATTTAACTTTTATCTTTATATGAAGTAATTATAAAGAGATGATAGAAATTGATAGTATTGTTTTCTTGAAACAAATAAATATTCAATTTTTAATGTATGTTAGTAAATAATAATAGTATATGTTTTTCATAAATAAAGCATATGTTCTTCCATTTTATCGTTTATGATAAAATAAATAAATCACACTTTATTTAAACAATTACTTATAATTTTTAGAAAGTAATTCTTCAAATTAATGGTCAAACCCTCAAATTTAATAAAAGGACGCTAAATAAATCATTTCTTTGATGTCTAGTGATGGTACAATGAGTGGACCAATAGAGGGAGAAGTTCAAAGAACAAGTGTCAATCATGAAGATAATAATAGTGACTAGATTGTATAATATAAGTGCCAAAGTTAGAACCTAAAAAAAGTTTGTATAAAGTTAATAAGATCACAACCTTAGATAGAATTATCATGAAAAAATATGTGTCTAGAGTTTGTTATGTGTAACACGCATTAGACTAATGATGACTAAAGAAAATGGAAAGTAGATTGAGAAATGAAGAGATATTGAACAATAGGTAACTACCAACTCAATGTACCAATTGATAGATAGTGAATCCAAAGGAGCTAATAAATTACAAGGGTCAAAATTTTTGAGTAATTAAAATATTTTAAAAGAAGGAAAATATTAGGAAATCAGAAATCATTATATGAGAAATTAATATGATGCTTATGTTAACAAGTGATATCTATAAAATAAAGAACTTAGAATTTGGTATAATAATTAGGAGTAATAAAAAAAATGTTATTGACATTACTAGTTTTTTAAAGAGGAAAAAATAGGTTTTACAGGGACCCAAAACCACAAAGTTTACAAACTATAGATAAGATCAATAAAGATACCAAAAGCAAAAAGGATGTAAAAATAACAAGAAAAGACCACAGCCACCAAAAAGGCCAACAAAGGCCACATAACTAAAAAACCAAACAAAACGCCAACAAAAATTAAATTTGAGTCAAGATTAATAAATCTGCAGTCTCAGCTTCCAGCTCGTTCATATCCTGAACCCCCCTCTAGTAATGTTATTGACATTACTAGTTATATACATGGATCTAAGGTAGAAAGGTTGGGGATTGAATATTTAAATAGGAGGGAAGAATCTTGAGAAAGTCATATCAATAGAGATATGACATGTGGCATAGAGTTGGAAGAATGAGCTTGTGTGTTTATGCATGAAAATCTATTATAGCATGACATGTTTATTTTACATTAACAAAAAGGACTCCTAATCTGAGTACCCTAGGCAATAGATGGTAAGTGGAAATGAAAATCATTGATTATCTTGGGTCATAAGTACCCTATGCCATAGTTGGAAGAATGAGTTTGTGTGTTTGTGCATGTAAAATCTATTTTAGCATGACATGTTTGTATGCCAATGACAAGGACTCTTCGTCTAAGTACCTTGGGCCATATGTGGTAAGGAGAAATGAAAATAATTGATTATCCTTGAGACCTTGATGGAGTTATATAACTACCCAAAATTAAGAACAAAGCCACATAGTCATCACTATTATAAATGATGATCATCTTCGTGGAAGAAAGATGATGGATATTTCAATTAATAACAAGATAGTGATACATTGGTGTCAGTGTTAAGTTTTAACTTAGGGATAATTTCTTTTTCCTGTACAGGTATTTTTTCACCCATTTCATTTTTCGTGACTTTAAAAGGCCTTTACAATTTGTAATATCTCATCTCATTTTTTCTGAATATCATCATGATATATTTGGCAGAATAGCATTTCTCTTCTCTCATGTATGTGTTAGGGTGATTTGTTTGCAAGTTGAGGATCATGGAAAGGAGCTACCATCTCCCGCATGGTATCAGAGCTCCTCCTCCTACTCACCTTCCTGGAGAGTATTTGCCGAGGAGATTTGGGCAATTATTTTCCTACTAAAGTTTTTATGGCATTTGAAATTTATTAAATTTCAAATTTTCCATTATTGGCAATTTTTCCATGTTGAAGGAGGCGTCTTTTCTGGGCAGTGAGATCTGATTTTGGGTAGGTTCATACTCTGGTGTGGTTAAACAGTTCTAGCGAATAGCAATGGGGTGACGACATGAAGAATTGGGTATTTAAAATATCTATTTTGGCACTTTCAAATCTCTATTTGGGTGTTCAAGATCATTGTATTGCAAGCCAGCTCCATTGAATCTGTGGGTAGAGGCATAGTTTTCTCCTCCATTTGTAAAACCTATCATTGAATCGACCATGCACGTAGTGCAATCGGGGGTTTGCATCATTAATTTCTGCCCAATTTTCATCTCAAAGGTGTTTTGAAGACAGATAGGGGGCACGATTTGAAAAAACCAATTGAGATGCTCCTAGACTTGATTCTCTTGATGTATCTGGGAAGACCATGGTGCATTTGAGGCATGATTCTTTTTTGATGAGTCGCATCATCAGTCTACTAAGAGGCAGTGTTTGAAACCTACAAGGAGGCAATATTTGAAGCCCAAAATTGTTGTTGAAAGAGCGATTAAATCAGGCAATAATATCCGGAGATGCGATAATAGTGAAGTGAGAAGTTTTTATTTACCACCATGATATTAATTTGGGAGATCGTGGACTTTGAAAGTTAAGTGTGGATGGGGGCACATTTTTTCAGTGAGGTGAACTTCCTAGACCTGCACATGGGCATCCTTTTTGACATTGATTTGGCCTCAATTTTTCAAGGCTTCATTGTTGCTTCATCAAAAATTGAAGACTATTTGTATCTAAAGCTTTATATTTTGCAGTTTGGAGATTTTCCTTGATTGCATGGTCATGTGAGATAATCGTGCAGCTAGCCTTGGTTGTATAGTGAGAGGGTTTTGGCATACATAGATTTTGGGTGTTTTTCCCAATCTTACGCATTTAGAAGCCATGGGGAATCCTACACGAGCAAAAACTTTAGGGTTTCTATGTTTTTCGTCTTTTCCTTGTTGGCAGTGAGTTTTGGGGTTGTTTTTTTGCCTCAAAGGGGAACATTCATCCCACATTTGCTAAGAAGACGTTTTTTTTCCTTTATATCCTCCAATGCTCACATTTGACATGTGAAGTGCTTGTGTGCTTGGCAAGTTGATTTGGAGATTTAGCTTCATGATTTGACGCAGGAATCCTCCACAAACCAGTAAGGTGTTCAATTTTTTTCTTAATTTTTTTTAGATTCTCATCCCTTTTTGCATTATTGCTTCCTGAAGTATTTTGGGAAGGCTTCATTTGTAGTATATATCATATTTGGGAGTTTCTAATTGTTGTTGAAGGTTAATGTCTTTGTATTCTTGGGGATTTGTCATAGTTTATTATGGGGTTTTTATTTCATCATGTTGTGATTATGTTGAAAAGGGGAAACTATAAAAAATGGAGAGATGGTATCATAAAACATCTCCAATGGCTTCATTTGTTTCCATTTTTGTATAATCTTGTTCCCCCTCCTAATACTGATAGTAAGAAATTTTCATGGAATTGCAAAAGGGATCATGTCCTAGGAGTAATTGCAATGCATATTTATGATGCCACTTTGAATGCTATTGATCATTTTGAGTGTCATCATATTGTTTGGATTAAAATCTAGGAGGTACGTGGAGATCTTGATACTCCACTATTCCCAGATGATCTTGTTTCAGATTGTCTTGTGCCTCTTCATTTTTTAGACAAGATACCCTATGATCATGCTACTATGCAGGAGTTTGAAGTTTTGAAATACTTTGAATCTTCATATGAGGATGACAAGGGTTCTTTAGATGATCCTTCTTCTCCATTAGGCATAGTTGATGTACCTTCACCTTGATTGATTCATTGTGTTGAGTAATTGATTGAGGTTCCTATCATTCATGTTCAACAGGACCATTCATCTTGTGTTGGTGATTCATTGAGAATGTCTAGTGATTCATTACAACAAGCATCTCATTGTCTTCTAGATTGGGATTCATATCTATCAAACATTGCATCCTTGTTTGTGGAGTCACATATTTCAAATTTGGAGGACACATTTGAAGGGCTATCTCTCCTCTTTGATGACAACCATTGTACAACTATTGTCAAACCATCATGGTCTTTAGATATTATTCAACATCAATTTCTGCATAGTCCTGATTTTTCACCTTCTTCATTGATTTGGCATGTTCCTGATTTGATTGTGGCATCTTTATCTTTAGTGGAAAAGGAGACACATGAGAAGATTTCAAAGACATCATCATACATAATCATTCTTCTTTCTTTCAATTCTTATTTGGAATGGGAAGCATTCCTACATTTGTACTTGTTTTTTTTTCTTCCAAAAGGGAGACAAGTTGTTTTTCGACATTGGATCATGTTTTGTCTTCAGGAACTTACCATTTTTGTAGGTGATTACACATTGTGGGAGGGCTACATAGTCTCTCTCTTTCCATCTTATCGGGGGGCTATTGATTGTAATGTATATATGTGACAAATGGTTTACTTGGGGGGGTACCATGAAGTCCTCCATCCTTCCTCACATGATTTTCTTTTGTTTGCATTTTCTCTCTTTTGGAAAGGAGTTTTCTCCCACAGGGTTTTTCTTCTTTTCTTCGATTGTGAGAGATTTATTGTTCTTACATTTGTAGTTGTGCATGGGTACCTAACATGGCCTTGTAGCCAGGACCCATCTCACATTTCATTTTGCATAATAATCCCACTAAGTTTGCACTTAAGGGAGGTGTTGGTGTTATGTTTTAACTTAGGGATAATTAGTTTTTCTCGTATTGAGTAGTTTTTCACCCATTTCATTTTTCATGCCTTTAAAAGGCATGTACAATATGTAATATCTCATCTCATTTTTAATAAATATCATCTCGATATATTTGGTAGAATAGCATTTTGCTTCTCTTGTGTATGTGTGAGGATGATTTATTTGCAAGTTGAGGATCTTGGGAAGGAGCTTCCATCTCCTACAATTGGTGTGTCAAGGGGTTCCCTAAATAATTAATTTTTATTTGGCCTAATAAAGAAGTTGTATCCCTCCCAATTTGCATCTAAAATTCTTGTAGTATTCTAGAATTTCATTCATGAGCATTCACATGTATTGATTAAAACCAACAAGTATGTAGTGTTAAGTGGAGGGATTCCATATATTTATTTCTCTGGTGAAAATTGTGCATAATTATGCTAACTATGAAATTTATTAATGGTCGCATTCACTACATCAACACCAGTGTGAAGTCGAATATCCTATTGTAAGCATGAATAGGTGGAAAACCAAGCCTAGTAATTATGTTTAACCTCTAAGTAAAGACATTGACATTATGAATAATAATTGGTGGTTTATAAACATGTTGAATTTTAAATAGATCAGTTGAAATAATGATTGTTGGCTTGTCTATAATTCTTCCACCTTATACTATAAACTTTAAAAATTATTTGATTGGTCCTTTATATCTTATTATTTAGAATTGCCCTAGATGAAAAGGGTGAACATTAGTAGGGCTTTGAAGGATTAATCAAACTTGTGTAGTAAGAAGCAATAAATCCCTCTACCAAGTAGGGGAATTCATAGACATTGTCCAATTAAAGTACACATCTACAAGAGGCTCCTTGGAGAAATTATGCTTGGATAATTAGATTTTTTAGGTCACTATCTTTTGAGTTTATTATTTTTTTACTCATCTTTTAATACCTCATTTATTTTTATTTCTAATATTTTGCTATATTTATATTTAATAATTTATATTTTTATTTTGTCCTTTTCTATCGCTTGTTATACCTAGGATCTCCCATTCTTTTCTAGACCTTGAGGCTATATTTATATTTTTAATATAAGATTAATAAGATTAATAATATTAATCTTATAATTATTTTTATAAGGATATTTGAATGTGAATTGCAAATTAAAATTTTCAAAATTGTAAATCACGATTGCGAATCAAGAAAAACTAAATTCAAGCATGTGAATTTGGAAAAACCAAAACTCATCAACACCAAGGAAAATTAAATCTGTCAAAAATACCTACCTTACATATTCACTTTGGAAATAGCGAATCAAGAACACGATGAGGCCAAGAAGACCACCCAAGACCTCAGAAGACCAAACAAAGAGAGACTTTAGAATGCCACATTATATCACCTAGACAAACCACATTGAAATAAATCCTAAAACTAGGCAAACACATGTTAAAACAAAAGAAGATCAAGCAGAATCAAAGGCTCAAGATCCGAACCTAGCAAACAAGGCTAGCACAAGATCTAAAATCCCTTAAGAAACCAAAACAAAGAAGAGTGAAGCCTGGAAGGGGAAGAAAATTAGATGAATTATAACAATAAAGGATGACAACAAAGAAACAAAGGTATCCACTCCTACTAGCCCAAGTGATCCAATGGAGATTAATGTTCAAGATATAATAGAAGAGGATATAGAAATTCTGTAGAAAATAGTCATCATCTACAAAATAATTGGACCTCGAAGAGGAAGGAAATACATTGAAGAATGGGCGCAATCAAACATAAAAAAAACCATGGGTTAAACCAAATGGATTCTTTACAATGGTTTTTCTTTCAGAAGAGAACATAGATGTTGCACTCGAACAAAGGACTTGAGAAATAGATAACTATCCCATCTACATGTGTGAAAATGGGAATCCAATTTCAATCCCCAAATCCAAGTATCCTATTCAGAAGCAAAATGGATCAGATTGTACAGCTTGCCACTAGAATATTGGTCTAAGGAACGTCTGGAAAAGATCGGAAATACATTATGGATGCTAATCAAAATATACATTCCACTATTAAAATTAAATTCCTACTTATATCCGAGAATCCAGATCACGACAATCAAGGAGATCCCAAAGGAAATCCACCTAAAAATTAAGGCCGAAACCTAGAATCAAGGGATTGAAATAGAGGAACAAATAACTTATTACAAAAATTGTGACAGAAGAGATCACAAAATAGTGGAATACAAGGCCCTCTTAAAATGTAAAAATAACATAGGGGTATGTGCAGGATCATCATGGAAAAATAGGCCCTTAAGTGGCAAAAAATTTAGAAAAATCAGAGTTAGGAAACTTGACATAAAAATTTGAATAAGCTATCTATATTATTATAAAAATATGTAAGAATGGAATCTATAGAAAATTGAATGTAATTTCTAAACTAGTTTATTTTTATTTTTTAAATATCTATTTGGTAAAAATTTGAAATTTCAATGTGGTAGTACTTAAATTTCAAGGAAAAAATAAGAAGTGGGTGTATGTCTAACCACCCTAACCACAATAAAATGATAATATTTTTTTATAAGATTTTAGATATAAGTAGAGGACTCATGTCTTGATGTGATGCATATTTTTTGTAATTTTTTCCAAGTAAATAATTAATTATGAATTTTCTATTACAACTTTAAAAAATGTAAAAAACTCAGATGTCTAACCACCTTAACTTGGTCAAAACTTCATGAATTTTTTTTTTTTTAATCTTATAGTATGCAAAGCATAGAATGTGACGCATGTTTCGAATTCAAAAAATGTGATACCTTTGGAAAGCTATAGATGTTTTTCAATCAGCCTATCAATCAAGACTTTAGTCATAATTCAAATAGAAAATGAATAATAATTATTTATTAAATTCAAAGTAAAGCATAATTTATATTGGTGGAAATTTGAGAATCTCTTTTAAAAACCCTTTTTGTTTCATCAATTTTGGGTAAAAAAAAGTCATCAGCGACATACCCTACACATACCCACCATATTGCCACTTTTTGGCCCATCATGATCCTGCACATACCCAGAGGATAAAAAATCCTATAAAAGCAATTGAAGAAAGAAAAAACCCAATCCTAAAGAAAAACCAGGAGGAGGTTAACAAGGAATAAAGTACAAGGCAGATGGTGGAAGAAAAAAGGGAGGCAAGTGTGAATTCCCCCCATTGCCCAAGCTGAAAGATAAGCACTCAATGTGAAGAAAAGGGAGAAGAACCAAAATAAAAGGTGGGATATGACAAGGCTAAGAAAAGATAGACTCTCTCCTCTGTGCTAGGACCTAAGTAGTCAGGAAATGGAAGAGGAAGTAGGAAGCTCATCAGAAAGCAAGATTTAGGAATATGATGAGCTTAACATAATTGACAATAGATGTATATCACAAACAACAGTGCAACTAACTAGATATTCCAAAGAAACCCAAGAAAAAGGTCTAAAAATCAAAAAGGAAAATAAAGGAAGAGTTATCACAAGAGAAAGGTTTAAAAAGTATTATAAATTTCCTCAAAGAAATAAAGGAAGTAGAGAACTCCTAGCAAGATGAGCCATGAAGATAGCTACTTGGAATGTTAGGGGTCTTAATGCCCCTAACAAAAGATGCTTGATCAAGCATCAAATTGAAAAAATAGATATAAATATAATTGTGTTACAGGAAACCAAACTAGAAGATGAAAACAAGAAAACTTTTCACATCAGTGGTTGGGAGGAAACCTACTCCAAAGCATTCGGTATAGTAGGTGGGCTTGGGTATTATAAAGGATAAACTCTAGTGTTGTAAATATAATGGGAAAACAAGCCAACTGGATGTGTTGTGAAATCAAGTGCCTAAAGAAAAACAACAGGTTCTTTCTTTTCAATATTTACGAGGCCAACTAGGAACTCAAAATGTAAAAACCCCAGTGTTATACTCAGTAAAATTTTCAAAATTTTCATGTTAAGTGAATGATCCATGAAACCAAAACATAGTAATAATTTTGTTTCATTCCATAATGTAAATTACATGCACATTCAACATAATAATGATTCCAAACTTCCATTGCATTCCAATGTAATTTCACAAATCTTTCTATAACATAGATTTCATATTGAATAAACTCAAGTTTATCATTCATGATTACATCCTTCCATATAAATGGGAACATGATACATACATAGCTCTTTTGAGCTTCATCCGACAATAGATATATACAACTGGTCTTGATGTCACTGCAATGGCGCATACATTCTGGATATCCCTGCTCCTTGGTGCATACACTCCAGTTGTCCCCAATACTGGCACAAACATTCGCAAACCTTGGCTACCATCTAATGAGGAGAAGCATCACTCAAGAATTTTTTTGCTATTAACGGACTCAAATGTGGTCCCCCGCACATCCATCACATATGACAAGATGGCCCTACCCTTTGATAAAGATATTGGTTGGTAAACCCCATAAAAAATGCCTATCTGATCTTAGTGTTGTGTCCTACAAACCAGAACCTAATCATACGGTCGTTTCCCATACAAGTATGAAAATCCTAAACTCTAGAATACATAAAAGGAACAAAGTGATCTGACAGTGTAAATAGTGGCAACTTACATTACTTTGGCCAAAGTATTCTCACCCAGTACTTCGAGTGACAGTCTTCTTATTCACATATAGTTCTATATCTAGGTTTGGACTATGACCATTCATATACTATGCTTGGGTAATTTCCTTCCATAGGTAATCCCTAACCTTAGAAATAACCCATTCCCCTTTTCCCAAAACACTATGGTATCTCTACCAATTGTGAGCAAGATTTTTTCTTGGCTATCTAAATCAACACAACAAATTCTTAGTCAAGTTAGCCAAAAACAATAATCAAACTCCTTATGAAGTTCTTAATCACACTAAGACAAGGAAACATGATAAAAAGCATTAAAAAGAAATCGTAAGCATATAAACCTATCTAAAATGGATTAAACCATCACTTCATAAGTGGATTGGTGCTTCTTTGATGTGGAAAGAAGCCCTTTCCCAACCCTTGATAATGCCAATGATGATGATGCAATGGACAAAATCAATTCTCAGTTTAAGAGAGTAACTTTGCATGAGTTGTGGATGATTTGTGGAGGATTTGTTGAAGGATGAAGCCTCTATTTAAAGATTCTCAAGTTGAAAGAATGCTTATGAGAGGGCAATGTGGGATAAATATTTGGCCAATGAGATGGAGCCACTTGTCATCATTTGATAGGATGAGGAATGAGCACATTTTGGTCAATGTGCCAAAGAGGGGGAGATTCAAATTTGAATTTGAGAGTAAATGTTGAGTTTGACCTTTACAAAGGGACATCTAAGAGCTCATAAATGCTTTGTTGGGTGTATATGTCCACTTGTTTTTTGAATTCAAACTTGAGGGAATATTCCTCAAAGATGCCATGTTGATGGAAAATGTTGATTTTAATAAATCAATTTAAATGATTTATTGGTGCAAGTGGGAAAAGCTAGAGGATGTGATGGGTGGTTAGGTTAGGTTAATTAGGATTATATTTAACTTAATGATGATTAGATGCTTTGACCCCTTTCACTTGAATATTTTGATTTATTTAAATAAAAAAGGGATGAAAGGTGATTTCAGACTTAATTAAATAAAGGATTGATTTATTTAATCAAGGAGGGTGATGTTAGGATCAAGTTGATTTATTTGATTTAAACTGATGACTTTAGGAGATTGATAAATAAACTTGATTTATTTGCTGAATGGATGAATATGACCTAATTGAATGCATTATGTCAATTTTCCGTGTCTACACCAATAAAGCCTAAGCATAAGTTATCCCTTTCAACAGATATTCCAATCTCAGGTATAACATGTGAGATTTTATAGTTTACAAACTAACTTTGCATAATCAATCTATTCACTTCAAAAGACAATGTAGTCCCAAGTGTAACTTTATAAGATAAAGTATAGCAGCATAAGCTTCATCTAATCATAGATTAAATGTTCATAAATAACTAACTCCGTTCAGTAATATATCACATAAATAAGTGGTTATCATCAAGAGAACCACTTATAGCACCATTAAGTACAACTAGAATGAAAATGAAAATAAATAAAATATATGCAAACCAATTTTCAAATTAGACATGGGTATGTGTAGGATCATCATGGAAAAAACATGCCTTTAAGTGGAAAAAAATTTAGAAAAAATAGAGTTAGGCAACTTGACGTAAAAATTTAAATAAGGGTGGGTGCATGAAGTTGGGTTACACTTTTGTGGCTAACTTCAATTTTTGTTTGGAAATGACATAACACGAGTGCATTATAACACGCTCACGTTATTTCATTTTAAAAGAAAAAAAAAGACTGAAAGTTATTCATTTTCTCTTTTTTGTTTTTATGCTCTGCCAGCGGCCAAAAACCCTCATTTTCGTGCTCGCATTCTAGGAGGAGGAATTCTTTAAAATTCATCAACAATAGTTTCTTTTCGTTCACAAAGATGACGCCACGATGACAAAGAGGTGCAAGAGGTAATTATTGCTTGCTATTTGTTTTTAATTTCTTAGTTTCAAGTTGATTTTGTTTGTTTAAGGTTAGATTTGATTGTTTTTTTTTTAATTTGTAAGAGATGCAAATAATCCTGAAAATCCTCAACAAGAAGAACAAGAAAATCCTCCTAAAACAAAATCAACCTCCCCCACCAATCACTCAACACCCTCCTGACACTCAACAAAATTTGAGGAGCAAAATTGAAAACAACAAAAAACAAATTGAGGATCTTATCAGTAGGTTGAGTGATCCAAATGCCTCAACCGCATAAAGAATGACACTAGAAAATTCAATGAAAGAGATGTTAAAAAATGTAGATTCAATAACCCAACAAATGACAAGATGGAAAGATAGGCAGCAGGAACCTAAGGCATATTATGCAGATAAACTATCATATAAACAAGTAAAAGATTTAAAAATTACTAAAGGTGATTTGTGCTCTCTATTCATTGACCCTAGAAAAAATCAAAATCTTAGCCTCAATGCAAAGAGGTTTCCTATTCATTGGTGCCACCACCAAGAGATTAGGAACCGTTTTTATGATAGGTGGTACTTGGTCTTTGATTACCCACCGTGCAATAATTATGAAGTCCCCCAATATTTTCTTAGGAAACTATACAGTGAGTTCGTATTGAACCAAATCCCAAATTATTTTGATATAACAAAGTTCCAAGGGAGAGGTGGGGGGTCCGCTCAGGATAGGCTCGGTGCACACCCGGATCCTGCGTGGAAAGGGAGACGACCTCTTGCTAGGCCACCTCGTGAGCACATTGTTATGCCTATCGTTGCGAAGGAGAGTGCTGCCGTAGAGACATTGCAAGCGATCAACACTTTGACTTGGAGTATCATCCATCATACTAGCCCTATTGTATAGCACCATCTAGGGGAGTCTTCGTGTGGTGGCCTTTGAGCCCATGTGTGTCAATCTTGCGGGGCGACTTGTTCATATGACCCCACCGGCACATAGGAGGCTGCTACGCAGGATCCGTATGCTGCTACAGGGATGGAGAGGATGGCTGACATTTTGCATTGTGCATATGGAATTGATAGTCAGGTAAAAGTCAGCATGTTCATTGAATTGAATTTATTAAATTTTGATTCTGAAATGCATGATTAACTAATTTAGTTTTATTATTTTAATAGAATTGCAGGGTCACAGTGTTGAGACTGGATACACCGGTCCTCCACCTACTTATTTCTACATTACACCTATCAATGGGGTATGTAACTAGTAAACAATTATAAATTTATTAGATGTTAATAGCATTGTTTTATGAATGGTATTTTAATACATGTGATTTTGGATGTTGAACAAGCTAATATTGGTGGTTTCAAGCAAACACCTCCTAGTGCCAATGGATTCACTCAAACGGACATGGGGATAATACAATAAAGAGAACTTAACTAATGAATTATACTTAATAGATTTGTGTAGTTTATATTCATATTGTTGGTTATGTTGCATTACACATCATTCAAACTCAAAGCTTTACTTCAAATTCCATAACTAATAACTAGATGTTGATAGATGACAAAATTTCAACTGTACAATATAGTTGTTTAGAAAGTCAACATAAGTAGCACGATGCAATTACTTCACATGGAGGCATGTGCTTGCAAGGTGCACCACCATGACAAACTATGGATGCTTGGAAAAAATCTATGAAACCATAATAGTAAGCAATAGCATAGACAAGGCAGTTAGTGATGCAGAGCATCATATCAAAACACTCAATCATCAGGGTACATCTGATGCAGAGCATCCAACAAACACCATCAACATCATTTCTTCAAAGGATTTCAATCCCAAATAGAATTAGGAGAAGATCAAATATAATTTCATCAGAAATCTACTTTTCATTCAACCAAAATCCACTCAAATTCTCTTAGCCATTCCATAGGCCATCATTCATCATTCCACTTATCAGTATTCCAATTGATTCATTCAAAGCAAAAACCATATTAAAGAAAACTTTGAATTAATCAATTAGATTCACATCATTCTCAACCACCATAAAAACAACATAAACTTGATTATTGACATGACTTGAACAATTCATCCTTTCATTTATTCACCAAGGTAAAAAATCAATTAAACCATACCTCACTATTATTAGTCCATTTTCAAGCACTGTACTCACCATATTTTGACTGCAATAGTCTATTTATAGGTTACAAACTCCTGCTACAACAGAATCTTGATTATCATCTTGTGGTTAATCACCAATTTGCTCAAAAGGCTTCATAATAGTCACCCATCCAACCATCAAAGTCACCAAACTTGTCTTATACACCTTCACCAAATTTAGTAACATCAATAATATCATTAGTTTTATAGTAACCAAGCACTCAATCATATCACAAAATCTTTGAAAGGATACAAGTCAGAAATGTTGAAGATAGGAGAGATTTCCACCCTAGGAGGTAGCTCTATTTCATAAGCATTTTGGCGAAACTTGTAGACCACCTTGCAAGGTCCTATATTCTTCATCACGAGTTTGGTATACTTTCCTTTTGGAAGTCTCTCCTTCTTCAAGTGTGCCATCACCAAGTCTCCAACCTTGAATTGGACATTCCTCTTCTTTAAATCTGCCTTTTCCTTATACTTCTCAACATTCTTTTGAAGGGTTTCCTTCACTTGTTGATGAATATCCCTGATTGTAATAGCAAAGTCCTCACCTTGAGCACTTCTCCTAGCAACTCCGTGTAGATCTCTTAGTTCATAGACCCCTCTAGGGTGCATGCCATAGACCACCTCAAAAGGGATTCTACCAATGCTCCTATTCATGGAGTCATTATATGCAAATTCAGCCTGAGGTAAAATCATATCCCAAGCTTGTCCATGCTCCTTGGTAAGGCATCTTAAGAGGTTTCCCAATGATCTATTCACCACTTCATTTTTTCCATCTATTTGTGGATGGTATGTTGAACTAAAGGACATATTTTTGCCTTGAGTTTCTTCCACAAGGTCCTCCAAAAGTGACCAATGAATTTAGAATCCCTATCAAAAATAATGCTTAAAGGTAGTCCATGTATCCTAACAACCTCCTTAAAGAAGAGACTTGTTATATGAGATGCATCATTGGTGCATTTGCAAGCAATAAAATGTGCCATCTTACTAAATCTATCAACTACCACAAAGATACTATCAAAACCTTTTTGGGTTCTAGGCAACCCCAAGACAAAGTCAATACTTAATTACACACTCCCAAGGATTATTGGGAATGGTAAGTGGTTGATAGAGTCCTGCATTTGATGAAGTTCCCTTTGCCCTTTGACATATTGTGCAGCCTTCCACATACCTTCTCACATCCACTTGCAACTTTGGCCAATAGTAAAATATCCTAACTTGTTCTAAGGTCTTGTCAAGGCCAAAGTGACCTCCAAGACTCCCACTGTGTTTCTCCTTTATGATATTCTCCCTCATCAAGAATTTATGCACACAAAATTGGCTTCCTTTGAAGAGAAAACCATTCTGCAATAAAAATTCAGAGAATTCACCATGAAAAGAATTCAAATGCTGCTCACAAACATTGTATACCTCCTTGAAATATGAATCTTCATGATATATAGCCTTCAATGCTTCAACCCCCATGCTTTGGAGTTGGATCTCTTGCACTACAAGTGCCCTTCTACTGAGAGCATTTGCCACCTTATTTGCTTGGCCCTTCTTATGCTTTATTGTGAAATTATAGGCTTGCAAAGACTCTACCCACTTCATGTGCCTATGATTGAGTTTGTCCTGTGCATTAAAAAAAGTCAAGGCATGATTATCAGTATAAACAACAAATTCTTTAGGTAACAAGTAGTGCCTCCACTTTTTGAGGGCTTGGGCCATAGCATACAATTCCAAATCATAGTAAGAATACTTCCTCTTTGCTTACATTCAACTTCTCACTGTAAAATGCAACCAGTCTTCCTTCTTGGCTCAAAATAGTCCCTATTGCTTGATTGCTAGCATCACACTCAATGGTAAAAACTTTATCAAAATCAGGGAGCACAATTATAGGCTGTTGTGCTACTCTCATTTTCAGATATTCAAACCCTTTATTAGCCTCATTGGTCCAAGAAAACTTACCTTTGTTACTTCCTTTGATGGTGTCCAAGATTGGTGCACAAATTTGGCTAAAGTTCTTGATGAAATTTCTATGAAAGCTTGCAAGTCCATGGAAGCTTCTCACATCTCCCATGGATTTTGGTGTTGGACTTGAGTAAGAATAGCATGCACCTTTGAAGGATCCATCTTCAAACTTTCCTTGGAGATGACAAAACCAAGGTAGACTAGTTCTTCCTTCATGAATTCACACTTTTCCATGTTGATCAACAACTTCTCCTCTTGTAACCTCCTTAGTACCATGTCAAGGTGCTTCAAATATTCTTCTTTAGACCTGCTAAACACAAGGATGTCATCTAAATAAACTACAACAAACTTTCCAATGAAAGGTCTCAATACCTCATTCATAAGGTGTATAAATGTACTAGGGGCATTTGATAACCCAAAGGGCATCACCAACCAATTATAGAGCCCTTCATTAGTCTTAAAAGTTGTCTTCCATTCATCTCCCTCTCTGATCCTTATCTGATGGTACCCGCTCTTTAGATCAATCTTGGAAAATTAAGATGCTCCTGATAGACAATCCATGAGGTTATCCATTCTTGGCATCAAAAACCTATATCTGATTGCACAGTCCTATTAATGGCTCTTGAATTAGTGCAAAGCATCCAATTCCCATCCTTCCTTGGTGCTAGGATAGTAGGAACAACACATGGGCTCAAACTCTTCCTCACTAGCCCTTTATCCATCAACTCTTGCACTTGTCTTGCAATCTCCTCATTTTGAGCAGGTGTCATCTTGTATGCAGCCTTATTGGGAAATGTATCCCCTGGAATCGGATCAATATGGTGGCTTATATCCCTAATGGGAGGTAGGGAACTAGATAATTCATTCACTGTTATGTCCTTATACCTTTCCAACAACTCTTGGACTTCATTTGGTGCATCTTCCTTCTTCTTTGTGGGCAGATCTGCTTCACTTTTTGGCTTCATAATCAAGAAGAATCCTCTTCCTCCTTTGTTCAAGTTCTTCATGAACTCCTTCTCAGCCACCATCAAAACACTAGGCCCTTCATGCTTTTCCTTGTCTTCTTCTATGAGAGGTGAAAGGTTGTAAGTCTTCCCATCCTTCACAATGGAGTATGTGTTCTTCTCCCCATCATGCTTGGTCTTCCTATCAAACTTCCAAGGCCTACCAGAAATATATAGCTTAATACTTGTACTAAAATTTTTGTTCATTAGATCTCATACATTATAAATCATGACGTGGATCTCGCTATTGTAACTTTTTTTTGATTGAATAATTTGTTGTTTTATTTTCAAATGTTGGTTGTGGGAACACCTCCAAATGTTACAAGGGAAATGGATATCGGTGTTTCATTCGCTATACAATCCTCCATGGCTCTGATAGAGGAGGTATGAGGCAAATTAATAAATTTACATTTACATTTGTTGTTATAGATGTTAGTTCTAGTGAAAAATCAAACCATTATTGATTTGCAGTTTAATTCCTATTTGGATGGTTTATACAGGGCTTGAGCACGCCTGAGCATCAACATGCAAATATTTCCATCGTGGAGAGTGATCATGAGATGGCAACAAGTGATTATTTTGTTAAATATATCATTTCTTATAATGTAATTTCTATATATTAATGTCTTTACTTCTTATTTTAACAGTTAAGACTTCACCAAGAGCTAAACTATAGGAGTAGCAGGAGCACTCCTTGAGCACAACAGAAATGACATATGGACTTATCGCCATCAAATCGCCAAACAAAGGGAAATAATTTATTTCTAGAGCATGGAGACAACTGAATTTTGATTCCAGAGCCCTTTGTTGTATGCCTAGACATGGCAATTTTGTACATATCTTGTATTGGATATATTTGACATTGTATGCCTATATGGCATTCAAGCGTAAGCCTATATGGCTATTTTGTAACTATATTTTATACTTATATCGACATATATTGATGTATGCATGCATGGCTATTTGGTTAATACAAATCTTTTTTATCGATTGTGTCCATATTTGCTCTTTTTGACAATGTCAAAAGCATGGCTGCATACAGATTAGGCAAAATACTTTTCCTTTTAGATTAGCAATGCATGGAAGTTTCAAAAATTATCCTTGATATTACAAAAAGATATGTGTTTATACCATAGCAGCAAAAATATTTTGGGGAAAAAATCGGCAAACCAAAAGTAAAATATTTTTTGAAAAAATTGGGAAAAAGTCTAGAAATAATCGGAAAAAAATCAGATTTAAAAAAAAAGGTAATAAAAAGTAGAACAAGAGATACAAACTTAAAAAAAAAAAATTAAAGGCATTTCCATAGCATAGAGATATAGAGAAAATAAAATAAAAGAGTTTAACTAATAGAATTGTAAAAATAATTTTTGTAGTTTATATTCATATCGTTGATTACATTGCATTGCACATATTTCAAACTCAAAGCATTGCTTCACATTGCATAACTAATAACTAGATGTTGATAGATGAAAAATTCAATTACAATATAAGATAGATAATTAGAATCAAATGGAATGCCATGCCAAGTAAATTGCTATGATTGTCATGGAATTCCATCACCATAGACCACATTTCTTTGAGGCATTTTTTCAAAACATTACCTTGTTTATGCTAACACATTTTCCATACATGTTCATCAAAGCATTTTATCAAACAATTCATTTCCCAAAATTGGTTCTTCCAAACAAAGCCTATGGCTAAAAACGTCAAAGATAATAATAAAGAATAAAGATAGACAAAGTGACAGTGCTTTCAAACAAGTTATGGATTGTCATGGCATTCCATCACCATGAGACCACATTTCTTTGAGGAATTTTTCAAATTGTTAGTTTCCTTGTCTATGCTACCACATTTTTCATACATGTTTACCAAAAGCATTTTATCAACAATTCAATGCCTTGCTACTATGGCTAAAATCTAAAATAGGTGCTTTCAACAAGCTATGGATGCTTGGAAAAATTATCGCAAATTAATAGCAGATAGACAAGGTAACATTTAATAAAAGCCTCAAAGAAATGTGGTCTCAATGGTGTGGAATGCCATGACAAGAATTTGCTTTGGCATTGCCATGGCATTCCATCACCATGAGACCATGTTTCTTTTGAGGCATTTTTCAAATAGTTCACCTTGTCTATGCTACCACATTTTCATACATGTTTACCAAAGCATTTTATCAAACAATTCACCTCCTCATGCTATGGATAAAAGTAAAATTAGGTGCTTCCAAACAAGCTATGGATGCTTGGAAAAAAT
Organism: Sequoia sempervirens; assembly: GCA_007258455.2. Lineage (NCBI taxonomy): Eukaryota > Viridiplantae > Streptophyta > Pinopsida > Cupressales > Cupressaceae > Sequoia > Sequoia sempervirens. Next base: position 11,233 of record VDFB02202768.1, on the reverse strand, counting down.
CTATCAAAGCATAATTAGTAATAGCATAGACAAGGTGAACTGTTTGAAGCTCAAAGAAATGTGGTCTCAATGGTGATGGAATGCCATGACAATCCATAGAAATTTGCTTGTCATGGCATTCATCATGCCATTCCATCACCATGAGACCACATTTCTTTGAGGCATTTTTTCAAACAGTTCACTGCCTTATCTATGCTACCACATTTTTCATACATGTTTACCAAAGCATTTTATCAAATAGTTCAACTCCTTGCTGCTATGGCTAAAATCCTAAAATAGGTGCTTCCAAACAAGCTATGGATGCTTGGAAAAAATATATGAAAGCATAATAATAAGCAATAGCATACACAAGGTAGCGAAATCTTTGAATAAAATCCTCAAAGAAATGTGGTCTCAATGGTGGTGGAATGTCATGACAATCCATAGCAATTTTCTTTTCATGGCATTCGTCATGCCATTCCATCACCATGAGACCACATTTCTTTGAGGCATTTTTTGAAACAGTTCACTGCCTTGTCTATGCTACCACATTTTTCAGACATGTCTACCAAAGCATTTTATCAAACAATTCACTGCCTTGCTGCTATGGCTAAAATCCTAAAAAAGGTACTTTCGAACAAGCTATGGATGCTTGGAAAAAATCTATCAAATCATAATAGTAAGCAACAAGCTATGGTCTCATGATTTTTTTTCATGTGAAAATTAGTGTGATTTTATTCACATTTTTTTGTAGGTTATAAACATTTCTTTTTTTGCCAATTTTGTTGTTTTAAATGACATTCAAGTTTATGGTGATTTTGTTGTTTATATGATGATATGTGATATTCTAATCCTAATTCATGCTTCTAGGTTGCATAGATATATATTTTGTTTTTACATGTTTTTTGTACCAACGAACCCAAAACAAACTAAACCCCCCTCCAAAGTTTTTTGGCCAAACTGACATGTTTGGGTGAGAAATAGGACCATGCCTAGCGTGAACATGCCTATTTGAACACATTGGAACAGTCTGTTTGGTCACACGAGTTGCAGAACAAAAGTTGCAGCACTTTGCAACTTTCCACTGCTTCCATTTGACACTTTTTCCATAAACTGAAATCTGGACACCACAGGAAAACCACTCCGAGATAACAAAATTGAGAGATTTTATTGTAGAGGGGCCCAACGCAATCCCATGGGATCAAATGAGAAGTTTCTAAGCATCATCATGTCCGAGTAACCTCATGTTGAAGTTTGCAGTGATTTTTCCCTATGGACCCTTAAGGGATCGATCCGGTTAAATATAACTCAAAGCGATTCCGCGTGTTTGGGTGAAAAATAGGACCATGCCTAGTGTAAAAATTCCTATTTGGATACACTGGAATAGTTCATTTGGTCACACAAGTTGCAAAACGAAAGTTGCACCACTTGGAAACTTTTCACTGTTTCCATTTGACACTTTTTTCATCAACTGAAACTTTGACACCACGGGAAAACCACTCTAAGATAATGTAAACCAAGAGAGGTTATTGTAGAGGGGCCCAACAAAATCCCATAGGATCAGACAAGAAGTTCCTAAGCATCACGGTGTCCGAGTAACCTCATGTTGAATTTTGTAGCCATTTTTCCCTTTGGACCCGTAAGGGATCGATCCGATTGAACGTAGTTCAGAGCGATTCCGCATGTTTAGGTGTGAAAGAGGACCATTCCTAGCGTAAAAATTCCTATTCAGACGCGTTGGAACAGTCTGTTTGGTCACACAAGTTACAGAATGAAAGTTGCACCACTTGGCAACTTTTCACTGCTTCCATTTGACACTTTTTCCATCAACTAAAATTTGGACACCACGGGAAAACCACTCTGAGATAACAAAAACCGAGAGAGGTTATTGTAGAGAGGCCCAACATGATCCCATGGAATCAGATGAGAAGTTTCTAAGCATCACGGTGTCCGAATAACCTCATGCTAAGGCTTGCAGCCATTTTTCCCTTTGGACCCTTAAGGGATTGATCTAGTTAAACGTAGCTCAGAGTGATTCTCTGTGTTTGGGTGTGAGAGAGGACCATGCCTAGCATAAACATTCCTATTCAAATGCGTTAGAATAGTTTGTTTTGTCACATGAGTTGCAGAATGAAAGTTGCACCACTTTGCAACTTTCCACTACTTCCATTTGACACTTTTTTCATCAACTGAAACTTCAACACCACAGGAAAACCACTCTGAGATAACATAAACCGAGAGAGGTTATTGTAGAGGGGCCCAATGCAATCCCATAGGATTAGACAAGAATTTTTTAAGCATCATGGTGTCTGAGTAACCTCATGTTGAAGTTTGCAGCCATTTTGCCCTTTGGACCAATAAGGGATCGATTTGGTTGAACGTAGTTTGGAGCGATTCCGCATGTTTGGGTGCCAAAGAGGACCATTCCTAGCATAAACATGCCTATTCAGATGTGTTGGAATAGTTCGTTTAGTCACATGAGCTGCAGAATGAAAGTTGTACCACTTTGCAACTTTTCACTGCTTTCATTTGACACTTTTTTCATCAATCGAAAACTAGACACCACGGGAAAACCACTCTAAGATAACGAAAACCAAGAAAGGTTATTGTATAGGGGACCAACGGGATCCTATGGGATTAGACGAGACGTTTCTAAGCATCATAGTGTCTGAGTAACCTCATGTTGAAGTTTGCATCCATTTTTCCCTTTGGACCCTTAAGGGACGATCCAGTTGAACAAAGGGTCTATACTCTAAACTTATCCAAACCTTACCAACTCTTGGGGAAGCAATTCTAAGGTTTCAAAATTTCAAAATCCACAATTAGATCTTAGTTATACCACCGTACAATGGGTAAACCACAAAACCCTCTATTGTAGCCTAAACCCTAGGGGTTTATTGAAAATGATACTTCCAAAGCTAACCACAACCTATAAATTACTCAAACAAGTTTTTGATACCCTAAAAAATCTCAAACAATCATAAAATAACGTTTCCCTACATAAAAACACAATTTAACTCTTCAAAACCACCATTTTTCTTAAAGAAAACTCACTTTTACACACATGGGTTTCACACCCATCTCACTTTCAAACCTCCCCAACACAAACACATCATTCCCACACCTTAATAATGTTAGTGCAAACCCATTCCTCAAGTTACAGAGGCTACAGAAAGAGGAATGGGTCAAAAATACATTTTTATTGACTCAAAACCTTCAAATGTACAAGTTCAGGCCAGTTTTAGTAAATTGATGATATTCTACTCCTTATTTTCCTTGATGAACAAAACCTATTGAATGGTGCTCCTGCACCAATCATACATCGACCTTCTTGTCCCTCATAAATTTTGGACCACATCCATTACCTCCACATATAACTCAGCATCCTTGGTCTTCTTGGTTCCCATGCCTTGATATGGTTATGCAAATGAAAATGAAGCAAAGTAATCATCTCCTTCTCCATTGGCTGGAAGAATGCATGCTTAATGTTTTGATACATGATATAAGCTCTCTCATATACTCTCATCGTTGAATACCAAAATCCAGTATGGTGGGCCTCCAGAGTTCCAGTCATCTTTCTTCCTCTTCCACCAAATGCTAGCTCGATCCACACGTCTTCTAGCCTAATTGACTTTGTTTTTTAAAGTTGAAGTTTCTCCCAAGTCACCAGTGTTGCTCTGTCTTCCTTTTCAAACTCTTTCATTGCTATAGATTGTCTCTAGGATTTAATCATTTGTACCACACATGGTTGATGTGCTTTTAATCCTTGCATCTAAAGGAAATTTCCTCAACATAAATACTCTCTTAAGGTTAACAATCATACATTGACCTTCTTTCCCATCTTAAAGTTTGGACCACATCCATTAACTCCACATAAAACTCGACATCCTTGGTCTTCTTGGTTCCCACACCTTGATATGGTTATGCAAATGAAAATGAAGCAAAGTAATCACCTCCTTCTTCGTTGGCTGGAAGAATGCATGCTTAATGTTTTGATACATGATATCAACTCTCTCTTCTGCTCTCATGGTTGAATATCAAAATCCAGTATGGTAGGCCTCCAGAGTTCTAGTCATCTTTCTTCCTCTTCCACCAAATGCTGGCTTGATCCACACATCTCCCAGCCTAATTGGCTTTGTTTTTTGAAAGCGAAATTTTCTCCTTAGTCGCCAAAGTAGCTCTCTCTGCCTTTTCAAACTCTTTCATTTCTACAAATCCTCTTTGGGATTTAATCATCTGCACGACATGGCTGATGTGCTTTGAATCATCAGTAATAGTCTTCAAAATTGGCTGCTAGTACAAGTTCATTTTTCTTTCATAATACTTTATGACCATGGAGTTCATCCATTTCTTGATACCATCAAGTGAAGATTGAGGAATGGCATCAATGTGGAGTACATCCCACTTGAATTCTTTGAAAGCAAGAGCCATATAAAATTCCTTTTTCCCAAGTCCTACTCTCTCAAGGTTAACTCCATGAAAACCAAGCTCTCTAAATGGTACATATCAAAGTCTAGTTCAAAATATTTTATATGAGGCTGCTCCCATAGCTCTCTTACTCGCTTGACAAAACCTTGAAACTCTGTATTGATTTTATTTTTCTTGTCCCTCTCTTGTTGTTCTTCCTCAATTTCATCAAGATCATACATTGACCTTCTTGACCCTCCTAAATTTTGGACCACATCCATTACCTCCACATAAAACTGGACATCCTTGGTCTTCTTGGTTCCCATGCCTTGATATGCTTATGCAAATGAGAATGAAGCAAAGTAATCATCTCCTTCTCTGTTGGTTGGAATAATGCATGCTTAATGTTTTGATACATGATATTAGATCTCTCTTCTACTCTCATGGTTCAATACCAAAATCTAGTATGGTGGGCCTCTAGAGTTCCAGTCATCTTTCTTCCTCTTCCACCAAATGCTAGCTCGATCCATACGTCTACTAGCCTAATTGAATTTATTTTTGAAAGCTAAATGGTGTAGGAGCAGCCACACCTCACCCTCAATTTGTGATTGTTTGATGGTAAATTGGGAGGACAGTTGGTAAATGTTAGTATGTTGAGGTATTTTTGTCTTGAACAAGGTCTAATGAACCAATATGTTTTGATACACCTTTGGTTGTTTTAGTGAAAGGAGAATCCATTTTTATTTATTCAGCCTGTACAGACCAGCAGGGTCTGAGTTTACTTTATTTTTTGTGATAGACCCCTTCCTCCTACTGTGGTGAATTGTGACTCAAAGGAAAGGTTTACAATGTGGTGTTTTCAAGTTTCCTTAATTCTTTTAATAATGGTAAGGCGTTTATAGGGCTGGTGATGTTGTTTTAGGTTGAGAATGTCATATTTTGGCTTGAAATGGAGGAACCAAAGTGATGTTTTTGAGATCTACTGAGTCTAAAGGATAGGTGAAGGTTTATTATGTGTGTGCAGACCCTAAAAAACTTGTTTGATTCTTTGGTGAGGTTTGGAAGGCCTTGGAGTTGTGAGATGCTAAAAACCCTATGTATTTGTTAGAAAATTGAGGGTTTTAATCAATTATGGCTTACAGGTTGAGTGCTTTTCTAAAACCTATGGAATTGGGAGTTTTCTGACCTATTTGATGACTTTTCAAGAGCTTGTGGGGTTACAAGAAGTGTAAAGAGTAGTTTGTTTGTAAAATAGGGCTAATTTTCTAGCCTTTTTGTAGGGCAGTTTGAAGGATCTCCAAGAAATTGCAAAGAAACCTTGTATGTTTGGCTTGGGAATGGTGTTAGGGGTTTGAGTAGATGCTATATTGATGATGAGATGGTCCTTGAGAGTAATTCTCTAAAATTTAAGCCAAATTGTTTAGTTTTGAAGCGTTTTTGTTGGTAGTTGTTCCAAGATGGCCAAATGAAATAACAAAGGTTGTTGATTTACTAAAATATGATTTGTTTGAGTCTTCTCCACCTTCACTCTGCATCACTAAATTTTCTCCTGAGTCACCAGTGTAGCTCTCTCTTCCTTTTCAGACTCTTTCATTGCTACATATCATCTCTGGGATTTAATCATTTGTACCACATGGTTGATGTGCTTTGAATCCTTGCATCTAAAGGAAATTTCATCAACATAAATAATGCTACTCTCTGAAGGTTAACAATCTCAATCTCACTAATAGTACATTTACAACCATATTCAAAAAATTTCCTTCAAAAGGCTACAAATTCAAATATTGACTTAAATAGACTTCAAGAGGCTTTAAATAGCCTTTACAAATGATTCTACATATTTCCAATCATGCCTAACTGTTATTTTTGTAACTAACATGACTTATTACATTATAAATCAATTGTGGATGTGTTAAGACCTTATTCAATTGACAAAACTCATAACACAAAACTAACTTAAAAGATTTCCATGAACCAAATTTGCTCAATAACCTTGGTGCCCCTACACCAAATTTCATTATTTCAGTAAATGTCATTACAAGTAAATCTCATTACAATGCCTGAGGTACTATGTTCTCATAGATATTTTACAATGTCACTCATACATTTGAGATTCTCTTATAATTTCTACATCATAGGTTCTCATTTAGAGGTTAACTTCAAATGAGAAACTTGAGATTCCCTTACAAAGCTTCGCACACTCTTTTATAATGGCTTGAAATCAAAATTGATATTTTTCAAGATCATAAAAATAAGGATGTTGCATTACTTTTTTGGCTAAGATTCTTTTTGATGGCTCCAAAATCAGCATTTTCTGCAAGGAGAGACCAATCAATTTTACTAGTTTAGTTACAGATAGGCAAATTAAAAGAATAAAAAGAAACATCTCATGTCCAAAATGGAAATGAAATGAAAATAGATGGAAGGCACTTACAGATAGGCATGGAAGTCTGTCAACTTAGTCACTCTTGCTCATACATCTTCATTGCCAGTTCCAAGATACCTATTGCACACAACACCTCTCATGAATCTAGAATATGGGTATGTGCAGGATCATCATGGAAAAAACAAGCCCTTAAGTGGCAAAAAATTTAGAAAAATCAGTGTTAAGCAACTTGACGTAAAAATTTGAATAAGTTATCTATATTATTTCAAAAATATGTAAGAATAGAATCTATAGAAAATTGAATGTCGTTTCTAAACTACTAGGCTTATTTATAAATAAATAAAATTTATTTGGTGAAAATTTGAAATTGCAATGCAGTAGTACTTAAATTTCAGGGAAAAAATAAGAAGTAGGTGTTTGTCTGACCACCCTAACCATAATAAAATGATAATATTTTTTTATAAGATTTTATATATAAGTAGAGGACTCATGTCCAGATGTGATGCATATTTTTTATAATTTTTTCCATTAAATAATTAATTATGAATTTTTTATTACAACTTTTAAAAAATATAAAAACTCGCATAGTCCACCACCTTAACTTGGTCAAAACTTCATGAAATTTAATTTTTCTTTTTTTAATCCTATATTATGTGAAGCATAGAATGTGATGCATGTTTTGATTCAAAAAAATGTGATACCGCTTTGAAAGTTATAGATTTTTTCAATCTATCGATCGACTTTAGTCATAATTCTAATAGAAAATGAATAATAATTATTTATTAAATTCAAATTAAAGAATAATTTATATTGGTGGAAATCTGAGAATCTCCTCTAAAAACCCTTTTTGTTTCAACAATTTTGGGTAAAAAAAAAGTCGTCAGCCACATACCCTACAAATACCCATAATATTGCCGCTTTTTGGCCCATCATGATCCTACACATACCCATATCTTGAAATTAAAGATGCTCCTAGATAATGTCTTCATCATAGGTGCTTACAATAAGGTTAACTTCAAATGAATAACTTGAAATTCCCTCACCAAGCTTTGCACACACTTTTGTAATGGCTGAAAATCATAATTGAGATTTGGCTTGATAATCAAAATAGGGATGTTGCATTGCTTTTATGCCTGAGATTCTCTTGGATGGCTCATAAATCTGCATTTTTTGCACGGGGACACCATTCAATGTTTACCGGGTTACTTACAGATACGCAAAATAAACTAAGACATGATAGCATTGGCATCAAACAAATTAATGTGGATACAAATATAAATTAATAAGAACCATTGTGCATATACTTAAAAAATAATCTAATGAACCATCTCGATCTTCTCTACTCTTTATTGTGTCAAGTATTGCCTAATGGTCAGACTCACAGACCTTCCACAAGGTCTTGTTCAAAGGTCTGCCCCCATATTTTCTCAAATGAACATTAGATTCCATAACAAGGTTCGAGTAATGAAGAATCTTACGATGCGTGTCAAAGTCCTCAAACAACCAATGTTTAACACTCTTATGTGGGTACCTTCTAAGCCACGTTCCAGTAACAACAATTGAGCCTGTATGGTATTCGATGTTTTCTCCATCTATAACTGGGGCTTCCAATTTATTTTTAGCCTCAACACAATGACACAAGTAATAGTCTATTCCCTCTTCATTTTCTTCATCTGCAATAACTGCATAAACATGCCCTACATTGATATGTGCATAAAATCACTCGAAATTAGTCAACATTACGAATACAGTACCAAGTAAGATAACAATATGGAATTTGAAAAAATAAGCAAGTAGATATAAATTACCTAGTTGAACTAGATCTGATACATGGTCAAAGTCGACCGATGATTCCATCTGTGTTAGTTCCAATGTCATCAGAGGGTGATATGTGTGAAGTGGGGTAAGATAACTTGTCAACCATTTGTCAACCCACTCCCCTGACTCACAATCATTCCAGGCTTGCATTGTACATGAAGAACAAAAGCATGCCATCTTACGAGTATCGATACTCCATGAACCTGTTTTGAGATAAGGAAAGAGTGTAGCTCACTCGACCCTATTAGTGTACAACAATCCTCACATGGTGCAATGTTAGTATTATCCATCAACCAAAAAAATCTTCGAACTGAAGACATACCTTCATTACCTGGACCCATCAAAGCATTACACCACTCGACGATTGAACTTGCATCTATCAACTTTGCACTATCTTTATACTTTAACTCTTCTCATGCTAATGCTCTTTTCACGCATGCTCCTGCACCATCTTTCCATGTTTTTCCCTATTTTTATGAACTTTGTTTGCAATAAATAGTTTGTACAGTGAATATTGTGGCATGAAATGAATTGGGAATGATAGTGGACTGAGTCTATTGTTATTTCCATCAGATTGGAGGCTTAACCATTTAGTTTTGTGGGTTTTAGAATAGATTTTCAAAGACTGCCTGTGTCACTCATAAATTAAGGGTTTGAGAGTACAACAAATACAAGCTTGATCCATTCCACCTTCTATAGGTATTGTAACTCAGTGGAATGGATCATAATAGGTAAGGTTAAATTTTTGGGGGTCTATTTTGTGCACGTGTGTTCATTTGAGTGAGTAGGAGTGATGCCTAGGGCTAGAAAAGTCAAATTTCCTTGTGAATTTGAAGGCTAGATGGTGGGGTTTGTCAAAATGATGAAGAACTTGTTGATCTAATGAACTTTTAAGTTTGTGCAGGGTATTTGGAAGGTGTTTGATGCTTTGTGGGGGTCTAGAAAAAGGCTTGGGCATATGACTTTCAATAAACCCTTGGGTTTTAGCATGTAAAAGGAGGGTTTGCTGAGACAACACTTTAGAATTTTTGTGTCTGGGAACTAACCATGGATTTTGTTGTTTTAGAACATATGAAATGACTGTCTATTGGTTTGGAGTAAAAACAAAGTCTTTAAGAGGGACCTCCTTTGTAAAATGGGTCTAATCTAGTAGCCTTTGGGTAGGGTAACCTATTGAAACTCCATACTGTTGCAAGGGAACCTTATGTGATTTTTTGGGCATTATACTTGGGGTCTGAGTGTATGCTAAATGGATGATGTGTTGGACCTTTTATGGCCTTCTCTAAAAGATAGGTCCATTGGATGAATTTTGAGACCTAGAAAGCAAAGGATATTGTTTTGGGCAGTTTAGGAGAATGAAGTTTTGAAGGTTGTTTCTTTGCATGCATTGATCAAAATTGGGTTGGTTGTTGTGTTGCTCCACCTTGTCTGCATCAGTATTTGAATTGACATTAGGTTGTTATGAGTTAATCTTCACCTTGGCTCTACACATCAAGGAGGCCCTCGAGCCAAAAATATGGAAAACCCCTAGATATTTAAGCACCAATTGGGTTTTGGTATGGAAACCCTATTTGAGCATGCATAGGAGTATATTCCAAATTTTAGAGACATGTATGGAAAATTTGGTAGCATAGACAAGGCAATTAGCTGGTTTGTATAACTGTTTGACAAAATACCTCAATGAAAGCTTTGGAAGCATACACAAAGAAAGTCAATTGTTAAATTTAACAAAATGCCTCAAAGAGATGTGGTTTAAAAATGTAATAGGAAAGTGTATAGAATTGTGTAATTTAAAATTTCTATTGACAACCTAAGGTTGTAACATGACAAACAAACAATTTTATCAACATGGAATAAGAAAAACAACAAAAATGAAAGCAAACCATAATAGAATGAAAGAAAATGTACAAAGACTTCACATACCTAAAAAACCAAAGTTTCAAATGGAGGAGTTCTACCCAATTATGTAGCCTTTGCTTCTTCTTTCCTCAAATTCCTCAACAATTTGACTTTTTCAAAAGCTTGTTCCCCTCCAAACTTCAATTGTATATTAGTTATCACTAAAATTCAAAATTGAATTCATATTGCATGCCTTCTAACGTGAAAACTCTGCTATTTCATGCAAAGGCGATGGAAATATCATGAAAAAGGTGGTGGAATCCAAATATCATGCATGCACACTTCACTCAATCACCAAAAAGTTATTTTTTGTTGGAACATGTGCAAAACTAGGATAATATGCAAAATGTGGGCCGACATCAAGGGTATATTGTGTTTTTTAACCATTTTTAGTGCCAAAAATAATGTGCACATGCTATAATGCGCTCGCATTATTTCTCACTACACGACCATCTCTCTATTTATCAATAATGCACTCGCGTTATAATAAATTTAGTTTTTTTTAAGATTTATATGGTATACCCACTCCCACCCTAGCTCCCATACACTTTCACCCTCTCTGACTCTCTCCCACCCTCTCTCCTACTCTCCCATGCTCTCCAACTCTCCCACCCTTTCTACCATCCTCTCTGACTCTCCAACCCTCTCTCCCACTCTCTCCCACCTTCCCATCCTATACGATTCTCTCTGACTCTCTCTGACTCTCTCCCACCCTCTCCCATGTTCTCCCACCCTCTCCCACTC
>VDFB02202766.1:0-127054 GCA_007258455.2 Sequoia sempervirens | reverse complement strand
CTACTTTAACAAGAACATTTTTAATGATGCCCTTGGGAATAGCTATGGATTGGTTTTCCATCTGTAGGACTATAGTTGTGGGGCATAGATCAGTGAGGCCCAATTTTTCCATCACATCAACATTCATTACGTTAATTGATGCTCTAAGGTCCACTAAAGTGTTGGGTATTGCTACCCCATTAACTGTTACTATTATAAGCGGACTTCCTCAGTCATCATATTTTGGAGCAGTAACTGTTCCCGCTAACAAATCAGCTAGGTACCCATTGATATGAACAGTGTTGATTCGTTTTGGCTTCCTCCTTGGAGTTTTGATGCACAACTATTTAATCAACTAGTTTAACTCAGGGATCTCTTTAATCGCTTGATATAAGGGAAATTCAATCTGTAATCCTTTGATTTCCTATATCAGTGCAGTTTTTGTAGGTGATGTTTCTAGAGCATCTTTCATTGGGATTGGTTTCAATCACTCTAGAAAAGGGGCTTTGGTTTTTCTTTAGTCACAGACTTTTCCAAAGATTCAGTTGGAGATTGACCCTACTCCTCTTGAGGTAGGTCGACAGCTTCTATTGAAGATGGCAAGTTGGTTTCATGTTGTGTAGTGTCTAGGGTTTGTTCTACGAGCACAGGTGTTATTGTTGTTTCCTCAGTAGAGTTTTGGATAGGTTTATCTATGATTTCTTCGATAGTTGGCTGCAAAAGTGTTTTACTAGACCTCAAGTGTAGGTTTCCATAGTGTATTGCATTGAGTCCGGTGACATTGTCCAGTTCGGCAGAATACACCAGAGTGTTTAGACGATTGTTCTTTGGATTAGGGACTGGTTGCGCTAGAAGTGGTGGTTGGTTAACTTGTTCATTTTGTTGAGTGTTCTAGGGTGTGGTAAGAGAGTTTGTTGGGTAGGCATCCTCCTGGGACCAGAATATAACTGATGTTGGGGTTGATTCCATTAAGGAATGGAATTTTGAGGGTACCACTGTTAGTGAGACTGGTTGGGCCACTGAGGGTTACCCCAAGATTGCTTTGTCTAGTTTGATGGTCCCCAAGGATAGGTTCCCCAATTAGAGGGTACTGGTGGTCGTGCCTAAGGCTAGGGAATTTCCCATTGATTATTGTTCCAATTTGGTTGGGGCCACCAGTTAGGATTAGAATTCTAGCCATAGGAGAAATTACCTCTCGTTCTCTGGTTGACAACGTTCACTTCTTCCTTGACTGGAGTTGTTCTTTTCTTGGAATTTTTGATGGAATTTAATAGTTCACATTGATCAGTGGGGTGATTCTTGTCACATACCTAAAAAATGTCAATCTTGTCAACTTTGTCCAAGGAACACTCTCTTAGAAAATGTTTGTTTCGACACCTAGGGCAATAAATAGACAAAGTATCAGGATTTCTGGTTTTAGCCTTGATGCCATCTAAGGTAGTGTTTAGTTGGACAGTTCCTCGTGAAGCTTATTTATGTCATTAGAACCACATAAGGGGGTGAACTTCCTAATCCTTCCACGAGTATGGGAGAATTTTTGACACAATTTCCTTATTTCTTCCAGTCTTAGTTGGGACATATCTCCTTATCCCATTAAGTCTAAGCTCCTATGAGCTTCATCATTGAGACCTTTGAGGAATAAGTTCTTTAAAATATCGAGGCTTATAACTTCCCCACCACAATGTTTGGACAAGAAGACAAACCTATCTAGGTAATCCTCTAAAATTTCATCCTCATTCTGCCTTATTTTGAACAACTCTTCTTTCCTATCACCTGACACCCCATATGTTCCAACATTCTCCTAAAGCTGTTTCGATTTCCTATCCCAGAGTTACTCCATCGTGAGAAGTTTAACCCATAAAACCAACAACACAGAGAATCGAAGTTTTTCAGATGGAAGGAAAAGCTTCAGCTTTTGATGTATTTTCCATTCTTGTACTTTTCACGCGAATTTGAATTCAAATAGGAACCCATCGTAGTGGTCCTCACTTTATCCCGGAAAGCGTCGTACCGGTGAGATATTTTTCATTGTCATATTCTTTGTCAACTGGCATCAATAGCAATAGATAAGTGAATGCATGGTGGAGGGTTATCATTGTTGGTGGTTGTTGGCAAGAGCTTTTGGTCACCATGGTGTTAGAGGGAATGTGGTCCTCTTCAAAATTTGCTCAATAGCATGAGGTTCAAAGGTTTGTGAAAAGAATATGCTCTTCAATTACCATTTGTTCTCTTTTGGAGTATGTGGAAAGGTCTCAAAGCTGACCCTATTCCCGTCACTCTTGTAGTAAGTTCTGGTCCGGAAGTTTCATTCTTCTCTTTAGTTTGTTGGTAGATCAACTGTGTTTCTGCATGAATCTCCCTGGGGCCTCATTTCCTAATTGTGTTTAAAATCCAAAAGAACTTTGTTCCTATCCTATGAGTACATTCAAGATATCTCCTACTAACACTAGAAAAAGGTTCCTCGACAATGGTGCCAAAAAGTGGCAGGTTGTCATTAGGTCCTAACACATTAGTGAATAAACACATCAATATATCGAGCGGGCAGTGTCCAACGGCTGTATGCAATAGAGGACATCTCAACTCCTATCTTAAGCACTAATCTACTAAATAAAAAATCTAATCTAAGGGGCCTCTAATCTAATCTAAGGGGCCTCTAATCTAGAAAGCAATAAATCATCTATCTAGAAAGTAGGAAAGTAACTCAAATCGGAAGACAGAAAACTAAGAATCTAAAAAGCATCACCATTAAACTAGAAAGCATGGAAGCAATTAACCTAAAGAATGTGTAAATTGCTGAAGAGGTAAAGCATGTAAAGAAATTAGGAAACATTTATCTACTGCAGAGAATCACAAGCTAACTGCTAATCATAAAACCATTAATCATAATCAACTGAAGAAAGGTGCTCCAGACATTCAAATGCTAAGTTGGGAAGCTACGGACTCAGTTACAACCTACAGGCTTGACACTAATAGTATAACATGTACTAATGAAAATAAAATGCAAATGCAAATTCTATTCTATCAAAGGAAAATGTAGAACAGGAAACAAATACTTATCTATCTATTTCTAACCCTCAAGTGGCTAGCTCGTGGGTGTATCTACTGCTACTTCAGATCACATGCACTGGAAAATCCTTTATGTTCTTCATTCCATAGATGCATCCATATTACACAGTAATTCAAAGGAAGGCAGGAAAAATCATATTCATATGGTAGTTTTTACTCAAAATACAAATTGATAGTATAACGATATTCTTTCTCTCATTATTTGTAACAGTTACATATTTATATGAAAAATGACTAACAAAAATCCTATTTTTCAGTCAATCAAGTCTTTCAACAGATTGCCCATAGTAAAAGGTACTTAAGAGCCCATGATATGCAATATTAAAGAGGCTTCACATGAGCCATAAAGTCTTTGACATTGAAAAATAACAAAATTATAAAGGCTCGGCCAAAACGTGTGCTCCTAGCATTTCGACTCTCACTCACTGGTTTTCAAAAGTATGAGACCCGCATTTATTTCCCTTCTGACTAGAATGGTGAATGGTGGTGGAGTTGACTTCCGAAATACTCAAGAATAAACCATTAAATCAGCATAAGTTAGTTTAATTTAATCAACTCCAAGAAATAAGTTTATACGATTATTCATAGAAAGGAAAGCAATTATTTTTCCTAAAGGTAATCAATTGGCAGAGTAATTTGGGTTGGAAGGTTTATATTTGTATATTAAGGCCATTATGTTGATGGGGTTATTTTTACCTCATAAAAGACTTAACAGGATAGCTCGGAGGGGTGATTGGATTTTGGAAAGCGGTTGGGGAAATCTTACTAGAAATGATAGCATCAAGGGGATCTATGTCATATACCTCTTGATCAACAAGAATCTCATTATCATCGTCAACGTAATTAGGGTTTCCCTTGACTACTATTTTTGGTTGCATTGGTGAAGGATAAGGATTCATGATGTTATATTAGATGGATAGGCATTGAAAAGATGGGAACAAAAAATTAGAAGGAAAGAAAAGGTGATGAAAGGATAAATAGGATGTATTGGAAGAAGATGGAGGAATGGATCTTAAGATTCGTTTCAATATCAAAATATCTTGGATGGTAGTGGACTAAAGTCCAAATTGGGATTTAGGTTAAGCTCAAATTGGGATTGGATTAAAGCTCAGATTAGGATTGGATTGAAGCTCAAATTAGGATGATCAGAGGATGTGATGGGATTGATTTTAAACCAAGTTTAGGGGTTTAACTAGATGAAGTAAGGTGCCGACAATTAGATTTTTCCAGATTTGACAGTTTTCAAAAATTGTCAAAATTTTCCATTTTAGGAAATTTCACAGACATACCTTTGAGAGTCTAGTTTTCTCCCATAAACTTCCTAAAACTAAGATAGCATGAATTTCCAACTAACATCCTAAATTTGAGACATGCATTCTTAGTTATTAACGAAACCTATTTTTCAAAAACTGGAAAAAAACACTAAATTGCGATTTTGAGGGTCAAGATGAAAGTTTGAAGCCCCAAAAATGTGTTCAAAAGGGGGACAACCAATTGAGGGTTCTTTGGGAATCCACATGCCACCTCATAATGCAACCACCTGTAAAATTTTAGCCCAAACAAACACCCGAGCCAAAAGTTATGGCCTCTGGAAGTTTCTGCATAAAAATCAAAATCCCTGAAACGAAGTCAAGGTGATTGGGATGGCTAATTTGATGATGGATATGGAATCTAATGATGTTCTAAGATGCACCTATGTGATTTGGTTGATGAAATGATGAATTTATTAAAGCATTGATGAACAGAAATGATGATGATGGGAAGACGGATGAAGGTCTACTTTTGGGAAAATTCGCCTATTTGGGGAGCAAGGTCGCCTATCTAAAGGGCAGGTTCGCCTATTGCAGGGCAGGTTCGCCTATTGGTGGGCAGGTTTTCCTATTGAATGGAAGGTTTGCTTATTAGTGGGTAGGTTTTCCTATTGGTGGGCAAGTTCGCCTATTGAAGGGCAGGTTTGCCTATTGGTGGGTAGGTTCGCCTATTGAAGGGTAGGGTTGCCTTTTGAAGGGCAAGTTCACCTATTGGTGGGAAGGGTCACCTATTGAAGGGCAAGGTTTCCTATTGAAGGGTAGGTTCACCTATTGGTGGGAAAGTTCTACTATCCATTGGATAGGTTTTCCTATCCACTTTCAGACCCTTGGAACAGGGAAATGAACTCTTAGAACGGGTAGACGGACTCTCGAAACAAGGAAACGAAAGCTCAGAATGGGTGAACGAATGCTCGAAATGAGGAAATGAAAGCTCAGAATGGGTAAACGGATGCTCGAAATGAGGAGATAGATGGTCGAAATGGATGAACGAATACTCAGAATGAGGAGACGGATGATCAGAATGGACGAATGGATGCTCAAAACAAATATGGTCAATCCGGATTAAGGATGGAAACGGATGCAAAGAATAAAATGGCTCATGGCTCAAAGATAAACGGCTTCTCAAGAACAAAGAGAGATAAATGGATAGATAGATAGAAAACGGAAGATAAACGGCTTCAGAAATAAAGTCGCTTCAAATGGATGAATAGGTATTGAAATAGATAAAAATGAGCATAGAATGCATTGAAACGTTAGATCAAAATAGGCAAAAATACTCCAAAATAGAAAACAATTACTCAAAATAGATGCGAAAGGTACTCAAAACCAAAGAGATGGATGCGTCGAAATGAGAGATTCGAAGCAGAAACAAATGCACCGGAATAGCTAAACAAGGAATAAATTAAGCTTTTGGAGGCAGGTCATAGAGATTAGGGAAAATTTTTAAGTTAGGAAAGGTTCACACCCAAAGTATGAGTCAATGTCATCTATTTAGTAGAAGATAGAGGTAATAGATGCTCGAAGCAGATGTTAAACAAATTACTCAGAATATTCAAGGGGCGGATGCTTAGATCCCGAGGGATGAATGCTCGAAACAGGGAATGGATACTTGGAATCAGGATACAGATGCTCGAAATGAGGAGATGGATGGTTGGACTGAGGAAACGAGTGTTTAGACTAGGCAAACGGGTGCTCAAAATGACTGAACGGAAGGTGAAAATGGTTGTTTGAGGGGCAGGTTTGCCCAAGTAGGGGCAGGTTCGCCCAAGTATAGGATAGGTTCGCCCAACCTAGGAAAATGGTTGTTTTGATGGTTGTTTGACTGATAGAGAGTAGAGTCGCCCCTATTGAGGGTATTTTTGCCCCTCTCTGGGGAAAGTTCACTTATTTAGAGAAAGATGGGTGATTCTGACAAAGAAAGGCTATGAAATGACTAAGACAAAGGGAAAGTTCGCCCCTGTTGAGGGCAGGTTCTCCCCTGTTGAGGGCAGGTTTGCCCCTGTTAAGGGAAGGTTTCCCCTGTCAACAGACTTGGACTTGACTTGGATGAAAACAACTATGGCAGAGGACCAAAAACAAAGCAAACAACAAGTAGTAGGTAAAGGCTAACTTGGCTAAACAAATATGCACTGGTTTTGCATGAAGAAGACAGTTCAAGTAGCACGATCCTAAGATTAGTAAGACAGTATGGCCAACACAATCCTCTAACTAGGATGAATAAGGAAACTAGGGAGTCCTCGATATACGCTCGATATGTGAAGCACAAACTATGAACACTAGCCCATCACAAGCGTGAGTCGGGAACCCCAGCAAGATACTGAAGGCTTAGACCAACTCTTCACATCTATCTAGGTATCACCCTAGCTTCGATGCTTTTCCAGACACAACGTGATTGGATTGAGGTACAAATTTCACTCCCCCGCTTTGTATACCTCGTTGGTACGCATGGTTGGGATCGTCCCTTGGGGTGATGAAATCCCCAAGTAGGTCCCGCTAAGAAGAGAACACTAACCATTCTCGGCTACTCCCCAGGCTCACACAAAGTGCAACGAGAAAGCATGAATGAGATAGTGCCCCTTAGGTGACACAAAGAACTTGCAAACACAACAATCAGTAAGTTGAATCCCCCCTAATTAGATCTATGTTCCTAAATTAATAAGCAAAAATGATAAACAAAGCCTTTTCAATAAGCCTTCCGAAGCGATCATTATTGAAGTAGATACGCTTGGTTCGTGGAAGCGCCAGTATGGCTACCACGAAATGTTGGGAAAAACATACACACACACTCACTAATAGACGACGTTAGGGGGTTAGTACCTAAAAATGATGAAAAATGGAAGCTGAAAATGAAGTTTGAAGCACGATTTTACCTCACAAAAATTCTGACTGGGCAGGTTCGCCCCTGTTTGGGGTAGGTTTTCCCCTCTAAAGGGCAGGTTTGCCCCTCTGTAGGGCAGGTTCACCCAACTGGAAAACTGAAGTCAAATGTTGTCTAAGTCACAGATGGGTGATTCTACAAGGCAGAATCGCCCCTGTTGAGGGTAGGTTTTCCCAAGTTGGGGTAGGTTCGCCCCTCTGTAGGGCAGGTTCACCCCTCTGTAGGTTAGGTTCACCCAACTGTGGGTGGGGTCACCTCTATCTTGGTTGAAGTCGCCTCTCTGCAACCTGAACTTTCAAAACGTGAAACAACAAAAAACGTGAAAGCAAGGGACCCGTTTGTGGATCCCACTAGGCATGCCAGAAATGTGATGCAGTGAAATTTACCTATCCTAAATGATGCAAAGAAGGAAACAACACTACACACCCTCAAGATTAGCCTACACACCCTCAAGATTAGCCTAGTTGAACTCAAACAAAACAAAAGATAAACAACAACATATTTTACCTTTGTTCAAATTGATCTTTGGTTGGCCCTTTGATGGTTGATATTGTATGCTCCTTAATGGAAAATTATCTAAAATAATATGCAAAGTGATGAGGATTTGATGGAAATTCAAATGATGAATGTGGGTAGTTGGATATATACCTAGAATGGATGCAAGATGAGCTTGAAGGTGCAATAATGGTGGATGAGAGTAGTAGTTGAGTGCTTGAGAGTTGAAGTTGAATGCTTGAATATGATTGTAAGTTGAATGCATAATGAGAGAATGAATATAAATCCTCTATATTTAGGGGAGAATTCTCTAGAGAATTCAATGGTCAAGATTGAGCCAACATGGCCAAGATGGAGGGCTATGGTGAGTTGAGGACTCACAAGCCCTCACATATTGCCATGTGAAAATGAAATGGCAAATGGACATGGTAAGGTGGAAAGGGTACAAGTGAGGTGGAGATACTTGTAAGTACCTTGCAAAGGGGAGAAGATTTCCTCAAAAAGGAACTTCTTGTCCCCATGTAGGAAGGATGTTGACATGTGAGGAATTTTAGAATTCCTCACACATCATCATGGGGAAGAGAGAAATGGTTGGGATAATAAATGTGAATTTTAAATTCACATGATTGGGAGTATCTTGTGGATAAGACAAGGTTCCCAAAAAGTAGGACTTTGACCCATGTGAGTGATGTGACTTTTCAACGATCATATGGGGAAGAGGGGAGTCCTTGGAAGGATAAAATAGAATTTAAAATTCCATTGGGAAGGGCATGGGGATAATAAAAGGAATTTAATATTCCTTGGGAGATGAGAGAGTTGACCAAGGTACTGATTAGAGTAGCTAATTAGTGATTAGAAGACAGTTAGTGGCTAATGAAGATTAGAAGCCAACTTGCAAAAGTTGGAGGATGTGACACATCCTAATCATGGATTAGACATGCGCACATCCCTAATGATGGGATTAGGAGGTGGATTAGAATTAAGGAAAATGTGATGGAGGATGTGACATGTGAGGAATTAAATAAATGTATTATTTATTTAATTCTTTTGAAGAAAAGGGGAATAAAGAGTAAGGTATTTAATTATTAACTAAATACATTAGGGATTTAGAAGAATTAAGGGATAAATTAAATAATAGCAATATTACTTAATTAATGCAAATAAGAGGATATTTAGAAGAAAAGGGATAAATTTGGATAAATGTAAGTGTCCAAATTTAGGTGTCTACAAGTATAATATAATATAGTATATAATTAGTATATATAATATATTAACATAATGTAATTTTTTATTTAATAATAATATAATATTAATAATAATATAATATAAATATAACATGTAATAATAATAAAATATAAATTATAAAATATTATATATAATATAATACAAATATAGAAACCAAGGAATATATTGTTATTGTTTGTGATGCAAAAAATCACTTGGTAGGCCACAAAGGAAAGCCCCAATTTCAAGTCACACTTAACCATATGTTCATACTGTTAATGGGAATAATGTGAAGTAAAATTGAAAAAAAGTGTAAATTAAGTTTAGGACATGAAATTACAACTTGGCAGTTGTTATCAAGTCAAAAATAAATAGAGAAGAACAATAAGCACAAATAATATAAAATTTGCATGGAAAACCTGGTAAAATTATACCAAGGTAAACCATGGGCCAAGATTTCTTGTACTTCATACTTACAAAAATCTTCAAAAGTTATAGAAAACATGACTTTGAAAGAGTATAAGAAATATGAGTTGCAGAGTCCCTGTCGAACAAAACTTCCAAAAATAGAAAGTGTGACTCATGCAACTACATGTCGAACATTTGTCAAAATTACCATAAATAGTGAGTCCCAAAAACTTTTATCGACTTCATTGAAAATTCCTTTGGTGTAATGTCATTCGACATCCAAGGGGGCTATAAAATCCCCCCTTGGACCCTCCATCATTTCAACATTCAGTTGAATAATAGGCCTTCAACCACGCTAGGTGTATACCTGAAGCGCTCCCTATGTACTCGACTATTCATCATTGCTGAAATAACAATAAAATTGACTTCATATTCCAACAATTACTACACTTTTATAAAAATAGGTACTCACCATTATGTGACACTAGTTAGTAAAACCTAGAGACCCTATGACCCCAATAAAAATAATAATTTTAAAACTAGCAATCACACCTTAGTGTGCAATGGGTACGTTGATGATTTTTTTGTTAATTTAGAATTTGTATGGATAGAGCTTAGTATTTGACATTAAGTATATTAGAATGTAATTGTGAAATTCTTTGAACTAAGAAGAAAAGCAATTTGAAATAATTGTTTGTTTTGTGTAGGAAGATGGGCTAATAGTGCTTATTAATGATTCTAATATAATTTATAAACTATGAATATTAGTGGAAATTTAGAAACACTATTTAATTCTTTACTTTATTTCTTTGTATAAAGTGCAATGATTATTTTGATAAGCTAAATTTAGTGTATTTAAATATGTTTTTCTAAAATATAATAGTTTTTCTTTTATTTATAAAATATAATAATTTGTTTTTTTTTTTAATCTTTATAATATGAATGTGAAGCATATTTTCTAGTGAGAATGTAGAAAAAATATCGATTTTTTGCTTTCTTTCTCTCATTCTTTGATTATTTTATATTGGGTTCATCGAATGACTAAATTTTTTTCAATAGTCTTGCATCATGCTAACACATTCTCAATGGTTGATGTCTTTATAATATGATTTTTACACTTTGAATATTAGTGGAAAATTAGAAACAATATCTAATTCTTTGCTTTCTTTCTTTGTATAAAGTGCAATGATTAATTAGATAAGGTAAATTTAAATAATATAATAATATATAAGGCATATTTTAATTTGTAAAATATAATACTTATAGCTTTTTTTTTGTTTTTGACCTTTTTTTTAATATTATTTTTATTTATTTTATCTCGAGTGGAAATGTAGAAATAACTTTTTTGCTTTCTTTCTTTGTATAAAGTTTTTTATTTATTTTTAATATTATTTTTATTTATTTTATTTCTAGTGGAAATGTAGAAAGAATATCTGATTCTTTGCTTTCTTTGTCTTTTATTTTTTTAATATTTTATTTATTTATTTTATATTAAATTCATGGAACATAGATCTTTTTCAATGATCAACCATCATTATACCACATTCTCAACAGTCGATCATTAAATTTAGCCAATAATGTTCATAAGAACCCCTTCTAGATGTAATTACGCCGAAGGCGTATCCTACTTGAAGTGAATGAAGCTAATTTTGGCAATCGACGATGTGTGACATTGGAGAGGGGATTGGAGACAAATAGAGCAATCTGATCCATTCATCGGTGAAATACAAATTTATTTCTTGCTAGCAAATTTGTTGATTGTCCTTGCAATGTGAATGTTGCGTCAAAAAATAGCCTTTACGAGCTCTTTTGCATTATATTTGTTCAGGAAATTGTTGCGGCCTTGCTTGGATGAGTGAATAAAGAAGAGAGAAAAGATGGCTGCAACAATGTTGCCAATAGTTGTCATGAAGCTCTCCAAGTATGTCGGATTCCTGTCATATATCTTATGAATCTACAAAAAGGAAAATATGTGTGCATTCAACCTAATAGATGATGTTCTCCTTTGTAGTCAACATCCACATCATGAGATACCATGAAGCAAGAGAGACGAGGAACACCAGAGCTAAGAACGAAGAGTGCCCTTGTCAATTTTTGTGAAAAAAAAGAGGGATATGATTTTCTAGCTTCACAAGATCGCATCTAATACTTGTGAGTGTAGGTGTAAGAATTTCACCACATCTGTTGTGTCTTTGACTTGCCTCCAGTTGAATAAGGTGAAGCTCATTTTTAAGAAACTGGTAGATGGAGAGGATGTCCACCACCATCATCCACCTAAACTTTTCTTCATCATTGATCTTCTAGTCGTAGAACATCCTAAGTTTCATCATCATCCTTTCTACTTGTGCGAAGAAGTCCTTGATGGGATTGTTTTGTGTTGCAACTCTTGTAGAGTAGAGCTTGTAAAATCCATCTGAGAAAGTTGGCTGAGTCGTTGGTTGTATGGGCTCATGAGTTCTTCTTGCAGGGAGTGGTGGTGGTAAAGACTGAGAGACACCATTTGAGGAATGTTTGTCTA
Organism: Sequoia sempervirens; assembly: GCA_007258455.2. Taxonomy (NCBI): domain Eukaryota; kingdom Viridiplantae; phylum Streptophyta; class Pinopsida; order Cupressales; family Cupressaceae; genus Sequoia; species Sequoia sempervirens. The sequence continues at coordinate 115,176 of VDFB02202766.1, read as the reverse complement.
TGGCTTGGCATTAATCAAAGCTTTTGGCACCCACAAACTCAGTCTATGAAAAAAGGTGGAAGCATTGACAGGGCACACAAAATATTTGATAGAATACACTCACTGCAGGAAATGCGCCTCCATAATCCCCTCCCCTCTTTTCTTGTCACTGTTTCAATGTAGGGGTAGGCAGGTATTTTGGGTTGTTCATGGAGAGAGAGTACATGGGAGCAGATGCCAAGAATTGAGATCTGCAATGGAGTAGGGCTTTCTACATGCAATTTTGTCGTCCTCAAGAATTTATGTTGCCAAAACTCATGGGAGGGATCTTTTTAAGGAAATGTGAGGGTGGAATTAGAGGCTTGCCGTTTCTATCAAAAGGCATTTCTATGTGATCAGCAGTTTTTTGTGGAGACTTTGAATTCTGCCCATGGCTTCCTCTGTTGCCGATTGTGAGCATGTGACTGAGAATCCATTCCCTGCCTGTGGCAATTAAATTAGCTCAAAACTTTGGACAGGCTTGGGAGAATGAGGCCGGCATTTGGGGCCTGGCAGAATTGTGTGGCTTTGATGGACTGGAGGCAAACATGGGGGACTATGTTGAGCATCTCAGTCTAGTGAAAAGAATCACTCTTGGCCCACAGAGCATGTAGCTTCTAAGCATGGGGGTTGGGCTGCGGAAGGTTGCAAGGCCCCACAACACTTGTTTAAAAATTAACATAACAAAGGCTTAGAAACAATCAAACCTTACCTCTTGAGTGCTACTAGACTAAATAGGAGTGTACCTTTCTTGAATAGTGTAGACTTGACTTATGATTATCTTTCTGAAATGCTTTTGTCCACAATGGAAGATTACAGTGAACAAAATGAAACCAAACTTGATAGCAATCTTCTAATCTAAATCCTAAAATGCTTGATTAATAAGGTGTAGATTAGTAATTCAAAATGATGGGAAAATCACAGAGACCCGGTGCCTTATTTGGGTATCTGAGTCAAAATGAAAGCGAAATGACGCTTATTAGCAAAGGATAGATTAGGCACCATGGATTTGTTGTTCATAACTTTATGAACAATACTGTTGGGATACTCGGTCAGGCTCTAGCACAGCAATCGGATGAATCTCAATTCTGCGGAGTTACCAAGAAAAGTTTAATCCCTACTTGAGAGAAATGAAATGAATTAACACTGGATGCAGCAAAATGGCATAGATAAATTGAAAATGAAGCTTGTTACATCCATTTAAAATAACGGAAAGAATCAACACTTTGGAACAACCGCTTAGGCTGATGGCACCAGTAGGGCTGCATTTTCGGTGCTTCAAAAAAAAACTACCACATAAAAGCTGAATTTCGTTGAAACCACCATTTTGAAATCATACACCGCAGTCTGAAGAAAATTCTCTAAATGGCAACCATTTAGGCTACCTACTACTTTTATCTGCGTATGATGGATTCAATTGCAATCCGAGGGGCATATTTATGACATTAAGAAGAATGAAACGGTTTGAAATATCGTATTTGGCCCTCCAAAGAATTAGGGTTCAATCCCAGAATTTGGCGAGCATGGGTATTCGGCGAAACATGTTGGCCCTGATATTTAAAATTCTGTTATCACTAGTGAGACAGTCGGGAAGACAATCATGAAGGTATGTCGAAGGCAAAATAACGTCAATTGCTGCTGCCCGAGTTCCCTGCTAGTATTCTCCATGACCATCCGCATGTTATATCAAAGTCAAGAAGTAACCTATTGCTCCATTATGTATCGTTATAGCCTTCTGCCGTCGGTAAGATATCATACAGGAAACACCATGTTATATCGAAATGTATTCCTCACATGTTTTCCATTTGCTTTGTTCACAGTCGCTATAGCATATTGCTCTCGGGGAGACCTCATATCGAGATTTCTATGTCAGTTCGAAGATCCTTATATAGCCTTATATTGTCATAGCCATCCAATTGTCCTGCCGACAAAATAAACAATGCACTCCATTCGGCAAGACCTTGCAAAATCGGGGAGACATCCCATAGAAGACTCCAACTCACACTGATAGTCACCCCGGGACCACATGCTAAAGTAAATAAGTCACACCAAAATGTATCGTTCACTGGCTGGTTGGCGAGACAAATACATATCGCTTAGACCACCGCCCGAAACCTCCAACTCATAGCTATGTGTATATCAAAGTAAATCAACGTGTAAGGTTAGCGAGACCGAAGGCCATTCGCCAAGACCTTACACCGATAGCTATAAATTATACCGATACACATCCTCCGCTCTTTTGGGTCAGCATGACATAACGAAGTTGTTGAGACCCCCCTCCGAGGAATCCAACTCTCACCGAAATGACCACTTAGGCACCGGTCGGTAAGACAAGAGAAGATCGGGGAGACCTCAACCCGATAGCCACAACATATGCCGATAAAGTTCCACTCGCCAATGTGATCGCTGAGACATGTGAGAAGTCCTGCCGACCACCCTAAAACATAGAAGTTAGAAAAAATGAGTTGGGGAGACAAAGAAAATGTCACACCGACCTAAACCATGATGTAAAATATGTAAGACTCAATGGACTCAATGGGACAAAAGGGAAATATATGAGTGGAAAATGCACACAGTAGGATCAAATCTGGAAGTTTATGAGTAAAACTAATATGTGAGATCATCAGATTTTTACAGTTCCAACACAATAAAAAAATGTAGATAATTGATAGAATACGTGACCGATTTGCGGTGCCCTACCGATGTGCCATGGTGCTTTGCATGTTGTGATGCCCAGATTTAGGTGGAATAGATTAAGGAAGGAAATAGCTAGGGATGGATCACCATTGAGACAGAAAGAAAGAGGGAATGCCTCAAGATATTCTCATGCTTGTGCTCTTTGTAGCCACTTGTTACCTTATGTGCCAAAAAAATCATTTTCCAACACATCACATGCAAGCGAGTGAGCCTATGCGTGATAGATAATCAATTTACTTAGTAATAACTGACACATTAAATTATGAAGTTACATTGTATATTTATTAATTTAATAAGTTTACTATTTATTATTAATTTTTAAAATGATATTCTCTACTCAGGTGCCCCGGACTTCATCCTTTAAGTTCTAGCTGATGTGGTTACATGACCCTGATCTCCATGGCTATGTGGCTCAGTGGTGGTGGGAGGGCAGACCTTCCTTTGGCACAACTATGTATGTCTTTGCTAAGCTTCTTCAATTTGTTAAATATCAACTTAAGCGTTGGAACAGGGAATGTTTTGGTAATATTTTTAGTGCCAAGTTGACTACTCAGGCGGAGCTAGATGGTATTACTAGGGTAATCAAGGAAAATGGGGAAACAAAGAATCTATTGTAGGCGGAAGCAAGGGCCTTGACAACTTTGGAAGAATGGGAGTTATGAGAGGAGATCTTTTGGAAATAGAAGGCTTGGGTCAAGTGGCTCCAGGAGGGAGACAAAAATTCAGCTTTCTTCTTCAACTTTGTCAAGGCTAGGCGTCATGGTAATTCTATTCATGTTCTGGTCAATGAGAGGGGAGAGACTCTATCTTCATTTTAGGATATTTCAATGGAAGCGGTTCAATACTTCACTTCCTTATTCAGAGAGGATATACATGGTAGCCCGGTGGAGGAAGCACAGGTTCTTTCTTATATCTCGTCTCTGGTGTCTGAGGATATGATGGATCAACTCATGGGAGAGATCACTTTGGAGGAGTTGGAGGAGATAGTGTTTTAGATGAAGAAGGGTAAGGCCCCAGGCCCTTATGGTTTCCTGATTGAATTCTTTCAATAATTCTGGGAGATTATCAAAATGGACTTGTTGGCGGTGGTCCAGGAATCTTAGAGGAACAAGCAGATGTTAAAGGCCCTGAATTCCACTTTTTTGGCACTCATTCCCAAGGGTGAGGGGGCAGATAGATTCAACTGGTTTCATCCTATTTCTCTTCACAATGTGGTGTATAAGATTATCTCCAAGCTAATAGCTAATAGGTTGAAAAAGTGATTTTTTAGTGCTCATTTCTTCGGAGCATAGTGGTTTTATGGATGGTCGGCAGATTCTGGATGGTATTGTTATAGCCACAGAATCCATTCATTCGATGGCCAACTCTAGAGAAAAGGTGATGTTTATCAAGCTTGATATGGCTAAGGCATATGATAGAGTCGGATGCTCTTTCCTTTAGAAGGTTTTGGTTGCTTTTGAATTTGTAGAGTGGATTCAGTGGGTCATGAGTTGCATCATGACTGTTTCGTTCTTCATTTTAATTAATGGGGAGCACTTTGAGCTTTTCGGTGCCTCTCATGGGTTGAGGTAAGGTGACCCTCTCTCCCCTTGTTCCTTCTAATGGTTGAGGGTTTGGGTCGCCTTCTAAGAAGACGCGTGGAGCTGGGCCTCATCTAGGGTTGGAGTTGGGGAGGTGACCTTCTGCCTCAATCCCATTTGCAGTTTATTGATGATACGACTTTGATGGGGATGGCTACAATTCAAGAAGCCAAGAATATTCACAAGGTTCTAGATATTTATCTTGGGGCTTTAGGTTAGCTAATTAATGAGGATGAGTCTTCCATCTTTTTCTTCAACACTCCAAACTCTATTTAGAGGAGAATTGCTCATATTCTTCGGTTTCAAATTGGGGCCCTTATGTTGTCTTATCTTGGTATGCCTATGGCTATGGGAAGGTTAGATAGGGAGTTGTGGTTGCCTATCTTGGATAAATTTTGGGTGAAGGTGGCCCATTGGACCAACTGTTGGCTATCCTTTGCGGGCCAAGTTCAATTGTTTAAGTCGGTGGTCCAGATTCTCCCCATTTATTGGTGTATGCTTCAAGTGGCCCCAATGGGCTTTGTTAAGGAGTTGGAATCATTAGCAAGAGAGTTTTTATAGGATGGAAGTTTGTCGTCTTCAAAGTGGAGCCTTATTAAATGGGATACTATTTGTTGTCCCTATGATATCCAAAATGTTTAACCCTTTTTAAGCAATTAAAATGCAATGGAAAAACATAAGGAAACACCTCAAGATTAGCCTAAGAAATTTGTAAATGCAAAGAGGTACCGAAATGTCTAACCCTTTCTAAGCAATTAAAATGCAATGGAAAAACATAAGGAAACACCTCAAGATTAGCCTAAGAAATTTGTAAATGCAAAGAGGAAAGTGTAAAATGATGACAAACGGATATACCTTCTTTCTTGCAGTTGAAACTCCTTGGTTGGCCCTTGATTTTGATTTGGTTTGTATGCTCCTTGATGGCTCTTGATATGGCTAAATGCAAGTCTTGACTATATGCTTGAATATAGATGCAAATGGATGAAAGTTGATGGCTAAATGAGTGCACAAAATGGCAGCATTTAGTTGCAAAATGGATAAATCTTTAAATGTCTTAGAGGATGGGGTATTTATAGAGAAACTTGAATTCTCTAGAGAATTCAATGGTTGCGATTTATCCAACAAGATCAAAATGAAGGGCTAAGGTGAGGTGAGGAATCACAAGCCCTCACATTTTGACATGTGGAATGTGAAGTGGATAAAGGTAGGATGATGTGTAGATGATGTGGAAGGGAGGTACATGATGTGGAGGAAGGACAAGTACCTTCCAAGTACTTTGATGTGACCTTTCAATGATCACATGGGGAAGGGGAAAGCTTTGGGAGAATAAAAGTGAATTTTAAATTCACAATGATTGGAAGAATCTAGTGGATAAGACAAGGTTCCCAAAAGGTGGGAATTTTTCACATGTGACTTGATGTGACAAGTCAAAGGGTTCAGGGTGAATAAAAGGAATTAAAGAATTCCTTGGGGGTGGGAGGGATTGACCAAGGTTTAATTAGGTTTAACTAATTGGTAATTATAGAAGAGATAATTAGGGAGTTAATGAGGATTAGAAGCCAACTTTTTAAAAGTTGGAGGATGTATTACATTCTAATCAAAAGGATTAGGCATGTACACATCCTTAATGAAGAAGATTAGGAGGTGGGTTAGAATTAGATGAAAATGACATGTGAGGAATTAAATAAATGAAAAGAGGGATTAGGGGAGGGTAAGGTATTTAATTATTTAATTTATTTGCTTAGGGATTTGGAAAATTAAGGATATTAATTAAATAATAGTAATATTACTTAATTAATGCAAAATAATAGGATGTTTAGATGGCGGTAAATTTGGATAAAATTGGTGTCCAAATTTGGATGTCTACATTTGCCCCTCTTTGAGATGGTGTTGAAGTAACATCATTTGTGAAAGACAAGGAGATGGTTAGATTAGAGAAAGGATGCGGTCATCAAACAAATGACTAGGAAGAAATATGATGGAGGTGAAGATGAAGATTAGGGATAAGGATTTTTGCCCCTCTTTGAGATGGTGTTACGAAGTAGCATCATTTCAAAGAATATTAAAATATAGAACCCAGAAGGAGATGGTTAGATTGAGAAGGATGCCTCAGTCATCAAATGGATGACTAGGAAGAAATATGATGGAGAGTGAAGATAAGATTGGGATAGGATACCGAGGACATACGGGTTCAAAGAACATGAATGTGCTCTTGAAATGGATAGAAATAATGTCGGAGATCAGAAAGAAGGATGAAGGATGGATATAGAAAAATTAAAGCGTCGGAGGTTAGAAGCTCAGATCGAAGCGAAGATAGTCTTGCTTGATCAGGCCACAAACCAAAAGGGTTGAGGATGGATGGAATGTTGTCAATGAGGATAGGGAAAGATACATTCCAATGAGTGGTATTGATGAGGGAATGATACATCCCAAAACACCACTAAAGGATAGGGAAGAGTACCTCCCGATGATGATGATGAAAGTGTTGTTGACGAGGGAAGGATACATCCCAAACAACATCAAAGGGATATGGAAGAATAAAATGGGATGATGATGATGATGATGATTGGATCCAGGCTTGTAACAAGACTGAGAACAAGACCAAGGATATGATTAGATGATTTGGGCTAAATGGAATGGATGGGGATTGGACAGAGATGTGAGATAAGGATGAAGGATGAATGGATGGGGGGATACATGCAAGATGATAGAATGGAAAATGAAATGCAATCCTAATGCAATTTGTCATCTTCGAAGCACTGATTTTTGCTATAGCATAAGACACCAAGTGCCAGGGTATGTGGAACCAAGGTGTAATAGTGTCTAATGCATGAAATAAACACAATAGACAAGAAGGCTATCCCAACACCCCAAAGTCACAAAGACCTTGGTTGGGCCAGGTATTGAAATAACCACAAGCACAAAAGGATGCCCTAGTGTAACACAAGACCTTGGGGATCTTGGTGGGTACTACGTGGGACAACCAAGAAGACAAAATCAAACAAAAGATCAAGATATGCCCCTATGTGGACCAATCAAAACACGCCATAATATGATGGATCATGGCAGCCTTGACAAGTGATGATAGGGAGCTCAAATGATAAACAAAAGCCAAAAGCATCAAAAGATCGCAATCAATTTCAATTTTTCTTTGCCATAGGATCAAGGGGATGGATAGGATTGATGAGGTCTATTAGGAAGGATGCATCCTATTGAGACAAAAGATGATGGATACTACACTTAAAGATCGTTATGACGCGGGATGTTCAAAATCGATTGGATCTCATGATACAAGTGGGTCTCATTTGTGAAGAATTGGATAGATAAGGGCATAGCTTGATGACATGACACAAGGAAGACAAGACATGATACTGACACACCCTAAAGACCTAGGGGGCTCGGGGGCCGATCAAAGATTAGCCTTGCCTATGTGAAAGTGTAGAGCCATCGTAGTTTGATAAAAGACTGACGAATGACCAAGATGGAGATTTCGATGGATGATAAAGATAGGATGGAGAAAAGGAGCAAAGTAGACAATGGCGATCGATGATAGACGATAGATGATAGATGATAGACGATAGATGATAGATGATAGAGGAGCAGATGGACAAAGTAGAAAGACTGATGCTAGATGATAGAGGAGCATATGGAAAAAGCAGAAAGACCGATGCTAGACAATAGCAGAGCCCCAGGGGCGGATCAAGTGATCAACCTTGCCTATGTGAAAGTGCAAGGGCAACATAGTTCGACAAGAGACCGATGATGGACCATGATGGAGACTTTGATGGATGACAGGATGGAAAAAGAAGAAAGACCGATGATAGATGATAAAGGATTAGATGGACAGAGCAGAAAGACCGACGCTAGATGATAGGATAGTAGATGGACAAAGTAGAAAGACCGATGGTAGACGATAGAGGAGCAGATGGAAAAGCAAAAGGACAAATGCTAGATGATAGAGGAGCAGATGGACAAAGCATAAATACCGATGCTAGAAGATAGAGGAGCAGATGGACAAAGCAGAAAGACCGACGCTAGACAATAGAGGATCCTTGGGGGCGGATCAAGTGATCAACCTTGCCTACGTGAAAGTGCAGGGGCAACGTAGTTCGACAAAAGGCTGACGACTGACCAAGATGGAGACCTTGATGGATGGTAAAGATAGGATGGACAAAAGGAGCAAAGTGGACAATGGCGATCGATGAGAGACAATAGATGATAGACAATAGAGGAGCCTTGGGGGCGGATCAAGTGATCGACCTTGCCTACGTGAAAGCGTAGGGGCAACGTAGTTCGAACAAAGACCAAAGATAAATGATGGATAAAGGATGATGATAGGATGAGTGGAGGATGAGGATAGGATGAGTGGATAAAAATATGGGACCGATATGATGAGATAGGATAGACAGGTTGGATTGGATAGGATGATGACGATCACATAAAGCTTAGGGATGGGATAGTTATCAAAATCATTAAAATGACTTGGGAGGATGATATGATAGATAGATAAGTGATGAAAAGTGATAAGGGATTGGAAAGATGTGCAAGAGAAGCAAGAGTGATGATGATTAGATAAATGGAATTGGATTGCATGGAGGGAGACCTATAGCTAGATACCAATGACAAGGGATTGTGAGATGTGATGAGGATAAAGATGAAAGAATGGATAGAGATATAGGGAGGGGGGATGGGAGGGAGATTTTAGGGGGTGGGGAAAATAGGTCACGCCGTTGCATAGAGGGGTGGATACGCCCTTGGTTGGAGTCGTTAGGCTTATGAGAATAAAGGCAGTTGGAAGCGGTTTCTGAAGAAAAGGCTCCCACCTGAAAAGCTGAAGCCAGGGAGCCACCGGGAGAAGCCAGGGAGACCTGAGGGAGGGTGCTGGGCTGCGCGGGCTGAGGCGGGGCTCATGGGTGAGTGGCGGATGGGGATGGGGGATGGGAATATAAGGATTGGGATAGAAAGGGGATGCTGGGATAGATGGATATGAAGATAAGGATGGGGAGATGGAAGGGATGCTGGGATAGATGGATACAAAGATAAGGATGGGGAGATGGAAGGGATGCTGGGATAGATGGATAGGGAGATGAAGGGATGCTGTGATAGATGGATAGGGATATAAGGATTGGGAGGTGAAAGGGATGTTATGATAGATGGATAGGGAGATGAAGGGATGTTATGATAGATGATGTCTCCAAGGAATATGTCACAAAGGAAGCAAATGCCCCCACTCTAGATATGTCATATATGATGAGGCATGAGGGATGGAAGATGAGTGGATGGGAAAAGGAGATAACTAGAGGAGGATAGGATGGGTGACCAAGGAATACAACAGAGCATGGGTGAAGGGAATGTATACCAACAGGTGGCCAAAATATGTATAGATAGGTGCCCTTGTTTTGATCAAGATCACAAGAAGGATGGAGGGATGGGAGATAAATGGGATATGATGGTAGGATGCGGAAGATAGGTATAGCAGGAAGACAGGTGCATAGCTGGAAGCATAGTGGATGGAGGGAATGCATATTAGGAAGCTTCCCCCAAGTGTGGAAAAGGACGAATGGGGATTTACGCATGACGCCTGTTTACTAGGTTTTCATCATGGTACTTATCCAAGGTGCTTGTTTGCCAAGTTTTCACCCTTGGAAGAATTATTTCTCTTTAATTTTTTTTATTTTTTTTGGATTTTATGGATTTTTTGACTTTTTTGGATTTTTGTGGATTTTTGGATATCATGCAAAAGGAGATGGATAAGGATAATGAGGTGGATAAGCAGATTTAGAAGACATGTGATAAGGGGGTGGATGAAGGACTTAAGCATCAAGTTCCATACAAGGTGTTAAGAGCCCATGTTTGAACCGACGGTTGGATGTACAACCTTATAAATGAATTATGTAAGAGGATGAATTAGACGGATTTTATGGGGAAGATACGTGGGGTAATGGGTGGGATGTTGAAAAAGGTATGGATAGAATGATGGGGTGGATATGTGATGGGGAAATGTGTTCAAGACCAACATTGGCACATGTGGTGGTGGATGTGAAAAGATAAGAGGATTAATGGATGGAGGGTGTGTGGATAATGGAGGAGATGGGGTGGTGAACTTTGGAACATAAGGACCCAAAACAGACTTAGGAGATGAAAGGGGTGTATGACTAGGTTTTGGATTAGCAACTTTGGATGTTCTTATAGATTTTTCATTTGATTGCATTGCATATTTTTTCTTTGGGATCCACATGGTTTTGATCTTTGCTTTGGTGGGCCTTTGTGGCCTACAGATTTGATTTAGATTTAGATTTTTCTTCTCTTCACCATGTCTTTTTGAGGGGACATGGGGAGCCTTAGATTCATGTGGATGTTTAGATTTATGCATGTTTTATTTAACATCCAAAGTGCTTTTAGTAGCAATGGGATGGGTGCAAGTAGATGGATGATGTGGAGGTAATATGAATGGAGGGATGGAGGTAGGATTTTGAGGATGATATGTAAATGGAGGATGTGTAGGTATGTTCCTTTATTGTTCCTGATTAGGGTGTGTATGATGGATGACATGGATAGGTGTTGGATGGATGAAAGGATGAGATGGAGGAGGTGACCTTGGGATATATGGACCCAAAGCATACATAATGGGTGGAGGGACATAAGAACCCAAGATGGATGGAGTAGAGGAAGGATGGGAGATGGTGGGTGGAGGGATGTAAGGACCCAAAATGGATGGAGTAGATGAAGGAGGAATATGGATGGTTGTTTTGAGGCAATACGATAGAGGAGGAGGGATAACAACATAGGATTTGGTGAAGCGATGGGAAGATCCAACATTTCTTTTGGAAAAGGCTCGTTGAGGACTTCTAGACGTTGTACCAACATCTTTAGAGTGTGAGTCTTGGGAAATAGGTCCAAGACCTTGCATGCAGATTTGTTCTTTGACTTGGATGGGCTCTAAGATACCTTGTTCATGAAGGCCTAGACCTTTTCCTTGATAGTTCATTTTTTTGAGCATGCAATCCATGATAGGATTTGTGTAATTCTGAAAACATGATGCGAGTCCATTATTAGGTGGAGGATCATGGGTATATACACTATGTTTTTCATCCGCGAGGAGGCCACCATGGAAGAATGTGAGAGAACCAAGGGGATATGCAAGCGGTGTGGGGATAGCAATTTTAGGTGATGATGAGGGATCATGAGAGGGAGATGATGGGATAGCAGCATTTGGATGGGTGGTATCGGGAGAGGGATCAGGGGATATGATAGGATCTGGATTTGTGGTAGTGGGCTCATGCGATGGAGATGAAGATGGAGTGGTGGAAGCTTGAATGACAAGGGGATCATGGGATGGAATGGATGGGGGATTGTGATCTTGAGGTGGACTAGATGGGATGGTAGGATCTTGATCTGGAGAAGGGGATATATTGGCATGCTTTGGATTAGACTCTTGGCATGACTCATCTTGTGTGAATGGCAAGATGACAGAGTGTTCCTCAAGTTGGGGAGATGGAAGGATGGAGGATTCGATGCAGTCATCAGAATGGATTTTAGTGGATTGGATTTGGGTGTTGTCGATGGGCTTGACGACTCTTGGAGTAGGATGTGGGTTTTCAATGGATTCGGTAGATGTGATGGTAAGGGATGGGGACTCAGTGGATTTAGAGGATGTGATGGTAGGAGATGGGGGTTCAACGGATTCAGAGGATGTGATGGTAGGAGATGGGGGCTTAGTGGATTTAGAGGATGTGATGGTTTTGATGGTTTGAGTGGTGCTAGGGGTGGTACCATCAATGATAGGTGTTGGGTGGAGAAGGGTATCGTCACTAAGGACCATGGATGATGGGTTAGGATGCCATCATTCCATAACTTCAAGGTGTGGAGTGGGAGATGTCTTCTTTGTTATAAGTCCTTGGAGAAATTTTGGAGTGAAGAACTTGAATGCTCTAGGATGAGATGGCGTGGTAGGAGTGGATGAAGGATTATGGATTGGTGGAATAGGATTAGATGGGGGAATGGGATTGGATGCAGGACTAGAAATAGATGGGGGATTAAGATTAGATGAAGGGTTAAGATAGGGGTATTGGAATGGTGAATTAGGAAATGAGGATGCGAGTGGTGGATTGTAGTAAGGGTATTGGGACGATGGATTAGGATGGGAAAATTGAGATGGCGGATGGAGATATTGAACTACGGATGTCGGATTAGGATAAGTTGATGTGGATGTTGGATTAGGATACGAAGGTACGAATGTAGGATTAGAGTGAGCAGATTGGTATGGAAGATTAGGGTAGTGGGTATATGCGGATGAAGGATTTAGATAGGAGGATGTGGATGGGGGATTAGGATAGGGGTATTGAGATGGTAGACTAGGATAAGAGGATGTGGGTGTTGGATAAGAGGATGATGTAGATGAAGGGTATGATGGATATCATGGATATGACAGATATGACGGATATCCCTTGTCAAAGGTAGTATAAGCAACATGATTAGGCATGGATGAAGACATAACAGGATAACTCGAGGGGGTGATTGGGTTTTGGAAAGTGGGTGGAGAAAGATTACTAGCAATGATAGTGTCAAGGGGATCTATGTCACATTCTTCTTGATCGACAAGACTTTTGTTATCATTGTCAACATAATTAGGGTTTCCCTTAACCACTATTGATGGAGGATAAGGATTCATGATGGTGAAAGGATAAAGAGGATGGGTCAAAGATTTTGGATGGGAATGGACTAAAGCTCAACTCGGGATTTAAGGCAAGCTCAGATCGGGATTGGATTAAAGCTCAAATTAGGATAATTCGATGATAAGATGGGATTGATTCTGATAATTGGATTTGATTATCAAAGGATGATTACGACACCGAATCTACTTCGAGATGGAAGTAGATTGATCGGGTCAAAGGTGATTGGATAAGATCGATCAATGATTGATAAGATAGACTAAGGGATCAGATAGGATGACGAAAGGGAGTGTAAACCTTGTTCAGAGATTACCCTAGGTGACATAGGGTATTGATTGATTGGATTAAAGGATGAGTGAATGATTGTGGCACCAAATCCACTTTGAGATTGAAAACGGATTGATTGGGCCGACAATGATGATTGACTTAGGATGGATGACAATCCTAAGTAGATGCTGATGATGACAATCAGATCAGACACTTAGATCAATTTGGATAATAACCTAAAACAAAGTTCAAAGGATTTGGATGGGGAAAATGATGATTTGATTGGAGAAATGGATTATAGAAATGGATGAACAAATACTAAAAATGAGCAAACGATTGATCGGGATGGATGAATGATTACTCGGAACGAGTAAATGACTACTAAGAATAGATGAATGACTCTTGGAACGAGAAGACAAAAGCTCAGAATGAATGATAGATAACTCAGAACAAGTAGATGATTGATCGGGATTGTTGAATGAGAGTTCAAAATGATTGAAGGTGGTGTGAAATGGATGAATGTTTACTCAGAACGAGTAAACGGATGATCAGAATGATAGAACGAGAGTTTGGAATGATGAAAGGATGAGTGAAATGGATGAACGTTTACTCGGAAGGATAGAACGAGAGTTCAGAATGATGAAAGGATGTGTGAAATGGATGAATGTTTACTTGAAACAAGTAAACGAATGATCGAAATGATAGAACGAGAGTTCAGAATGATGAAAGGATGTGTGAAATGGATGAACGTTTACTCAGAACGAGTAAAAAAATGATCAAAATGATAGAACAAGAGTTCAGAATGATGAAAGGAGATGTGAAATGGATGAACATTTACTCAGAATGAGTAAACGGATGATCAAAATGATAGAACAAGAGTTTGAAATGATGAACGGATGTGTGAAATGGATGAACGTTTACTCAGAATGAGTAAACGGATAATCAGAATGATAGAACAAGAGTTTGGAATGATGAAGGAGGTGTGAAATGGATGAATGTTTACTCAAAATGAGTAAACAGATGATCAAAATGATAGAACGGGAGTTCGAAATGATGAAAGGATGTGTGAAATGGATGAACGTTTACTCGAAATGAGTAAACGGATGATCAGAATGATAGAATGAGAGTTCAGAATGATGAAAGGATGTGTGAAATGGATGAACGTTTACCTGGAACGAGTAAACGGATGATCAGAACGATAGAACGAGAGTTCAGAATGATGAAAGGATGTGTAAAATGGATGAATGTTTACTCAAAACAAGTAGACGGATGATCAGAATTGCTAAACCAAAGTTTGAGATGATAGATGAAGGTTCAAAATATATGAGTTTTTACAGGGAATGAGTAAACGAATGATTGAAAAGGGAGAACAACTGTTCAGAATGGATGAATGAAAGGTTGAAATGACTAAAGCTCATATTAGGGTTTTGGTTAAGCTCAGATTGGGATTAGATTAAAGCTCAGATTAGGATTGAATTGAAGCCTAGAATGATTGGAGGATATGATGGGATTGATTCTACACCAAATTTTGGGGTTTAAAGAACGTAAGGTGCTAACAATCAAAATTTTCCAGATTTGGCAATTTTTAAAAATTGTCAAATTTTTCCATTTTAGGAAACTTCACAGACATACTTTTAAGAGTTCAATTTTTTCCCAAAAAATACTCCAAACAAAGATAGGATGAATTACCAACTAACATCCCCAATTTGAGACATGCATTCTGAGTTATTGACAAAAATGATTTTTCAAAATGTTGGAAAAAAACACTAAATTGCAATTTTGAGGGTCAAGATGAAAGTTTGAGGCCTCGAAAATGTGGAAAAATAGAGTCCGAGGGATTTTAAGTCAATTGGGGATCCACATGCCATCTCATAACGCAACCACCTGTAAAATTTCAGCTCAAACGGACACCCGAGTCAAAAGTTATGGCCTCTGGAAGTTTCAGCACCAAAATCAAAATTCTCAAAATGAAGTCTAGGTGATTGGGATGGATGATTTGATGCTGGATATGAACTCTAATGATGTTCTAAGTGGCACTTATGTGATTTTGGTGATGAAACGATGATTTTCAGAAAAATGTTGATGATGGGAAAACGGGTGCTTGGAATGGATGAATGACTCTCAGAATGAGCAGAGGAAGATTCGAAATAGATGAACGAGGCTAAGAAATCGAGTGAAAGGGCTGGAATTAGGATTGACTGAAAGATAAGGATGGGATTGGACTGGATTTGGGAACCTTGACATGTTTGTTCTTCCAAATCCCCACAAGGCCTCAGGCTCCCCATCACACCGTGCCCTCCTCATGTCTATGTCCCATTAGGGTGTACCGGTGGCCCTCCGGGTGTTTGTGCCTCATCAAGGCCTGTGTCTCCTGCATGCCCGTCTCACCGGGTGTCCGGTGGCTCCTCCCAAGTGTCTCAGTCTCACTGGGTGTTCCAGGCCCTCCTGGGCATTTGTGCCCCATTGGCATATATGTGCCCGCCAGGGTATCCGTGTTCTCCCAAGACCCCATGCCCCATCACGACCGCCCTCCGGGCGCCCCATTGGGTGTCTGCGTCTCCCAAGTGTTTGTGCCCTACTAGGGCGTATGTGCCCCACTGGGGCGTCTGTCCCCCCTCCTGGGGCATCTGTGCCCTACTGGGGCGACTGTGCCCCCTCCTGGGGCGTCTGTGCCCTACTGGGGCGACTGCGCCCTCATAGATGGGTAGATTCGCCCCTTTTCACAGTAGATTTGCCCCACTGTGGGGTGGACTTTCTAAGTGGGTAAATGGGCTGCTAAAACGAAGAGACAGGCAATTGGAATGGGGTGTTGGATAATTGGATTAAGGAAATAGATGATCAGATTTGGGAAAATGATTGGAATGGATGAATGATCAAGCACTCGAAACTAATGATTGCTTAGAATGGATGAATGATTGAAAGTTTGAAACGAGTAAACAATTGATTGGAAAGGATAAACAACTCTTAGAATGAGGAGATGGATGCTTGGAATGGATGAAATATTACTCAAAATGAGTGGGCCAAAGATTTGAAAAGGATGAAAGACTACGTGGTCAAACGGATGTTGGAATGGCCAAACGAAGGTTTGGAATGATAAAATGGAGCTTTGGAATGATAAAATGGAGGTTTTTAGAGGTTTAGAATGACAAAACAGAGGCTTGAGATGATGATACAAAGGTTTGGAATGATTAGACAATGATTTAGAAGCTAAACAGATCTAAATGGGGTGATTTGGGGTGTTCAGGAGGGCAAATTCGCCCCTCTGTAGTAAATCAGGAGCGCAGTCAGCCTTTTGCGAAAAATCAGGGGCGTAATTGCCCCACTGCGGAAAATCAGGGGCGTAATCGCCCCACTGTGGAAAATCCAGGACTTGGTTTGATGAAAATGACTATGGCAAGGACTTTAAAATGACAATGATAAGGCCAATTTGTTAAAAAATTCACTGGTTTCTCACAAGAAAGCACTCTTAAGCAAACATAATCCTATGATTAGTGTTAAGGGTATGGCCAAAGAGGTCTTAATCTAGGATGCACAAGGTGTCTAGGGAGTCCTCGATATACTCTCGGTACGTGAGGCACAACCGTGAACACCAGCCCATCACAAGCGTGAGTCGGGAACCCCAATGAGATACTGAAGGTCTTGGACCAACTCTTTACATCTATCTAGGTATCACCCTAGCTTTAACACTCCACCAATTATGATGTGAATGGATTGGGGTATAGCTTTCGCTCTCCCCCCTTTATATACCCCGTCGGTACTCGTGGTTGGAATCGTCCCTTGGGGTGATGAAATCCCCAAGCAGGTCCCACTAGAAAGAAATCACTAATTATTTCCAACTACTCCCCAGGCTCACATGAAGTGCAAGAGGAAAGCGAAAATGAGCTAATGCTCCCTTTGGGTAATAGAAAAGATAGACACAACAAGCAATGAATATTACTCCCCCTAATTAAACTATGTTCTTAGATTAAGGAAAACGACAAGGATATTTTAAAAAGTTTGAGCAAACGGATAGCCCTGCAAGCAAATGTTAGATGTTTTATCCCGCTTTCTTCATCATCTTCACAAAAATATGCTACAAAAAGTTAGCAAAAAACACCAATATCCTTGCAAGAACAGTGTCAAGGGGTTAATACTTGAAAATAGAAAAAAAACCGAAGCCAAAATGATAGTTTTACCTTTCAAAATGTGTTGCTTCATGGTGACAAGGGGGCGCAGTTGCCCTTCTGTAGTAAATCAGGGGTGTAATCACCCCACTGCAGAAAATCAGGAGTGCAGTCACCCCACTGCGGAAAATCAGGGGCGTAATCACCTCACTGCGGAAAATTAGGGGCGTAATTGCCCTTTTGTGGAAAATCAGGGGCATAGTCGCCCCACTGCGAAAAATCAGGGGCGCAGTCGCCCCATTGCCAAAAATCAGGGGCGCAGTCACCCCACTATGGAAAAGTGTTAGCCAAAATTTTTGGTCAAGGAGGGGGCGTAGTCGCCCTTCTGCAGAAAAAGTGTTAGCCAAAAATTTTGGTCAAGGAGGGGGCATAGTCGCCCTTCTGCAAAAAAAGTGTTAGCCAAAAATTTGGTCAAGGAGGGGGCGTAGTCGCCCTTCTGCAGAAAAAGTGTTAGCCAAAAAATTTGGTCAAGGAGGGGGCGTAGTCACCCTTCTACAGAAAATCAAGGGCGTAGTTGCCCCACTACGGAAAATTAGGGGCGTAATCGCCCCACTGCGGAAAATTAGGGGCGTAATTGCCCCACTGTGGAAAATCAGGGGCGTAGATGCCCTTCCACGACGTATTCTTGCAAAAAAGCTTAACAACAAACGTGAAATATAGGAACCCGCTTGTGGGTCCCATCGGGCATGCCAGAAATGTGATATCCAGAATGTTTAACCCTTTTTAAGAAATTAAAATGCAATGGAAAAACATAAGGAAACACCTCAAGATTAGCCTAAGAAATTTGTAAATGCAAAGAGGAAAGTGTAAAATGATGACAAACGGATATACCTTCTTTCTTGCAGCTAAAACTCCTTGGTTGGCCCTTGATTTTGATTTGGTTTGTATGCTCCTTGATGACTCTTGATATGGCTAAATGCAATTCTTGACTATATGCTTGAATGTAGATGCAAATGGATGAAAGTTGATGGCTAAATGAGTGCACAAAATGGCAACATTTAGTTGCAAAATGGCTAACTCTTTAAATGCCTTAGAGGATGGGGTATTTATAGAGAAACTTGAATTCTCTAGAGAATTCAATGGTTGGGATTTATCCAACAAGATCAAGATGAAGGGCTAAGGTGAGGTGAGGACTCACAAGCCCTCACATTTTGACATGTGGAATGTGAAGTGGATAAAGGTAAGATGATGTGTAGATGATGTGGAAGGGAGGTAAATGATGTGGAGGAAGGACAAGTACCTTCCAAGTACTTTGATGTGACCTTTCAATGATCACATGGGGAAGGGGAAAGCTTTGAGAGAATAAAAGTGAATTAAAAATTCACAATGATTGGAAGAATCTAGTGGATAAGACAAGGTTCCCAAAAGGTGGGAATTTGTCACATGTGACTTGGTGTGACAAGTCAAATATTCTAGAAGGTGCATGGAAAAGGGGATTCTAGGAAGAAGAAAATGTGAATTAAAATTACATGGGGAAGAGAGTGAGCCTATGAGACAAAAAGGACCTAAAAATCTCTTTGGGGTGGGGAGAGTTGACCAAGGTACTAATTAGGTTTAACTAATTAGTAATTAGAGGATAATTAGGGGTTAATGAGGATTATAAGCCAACTTACAAAAGTTGGAGGATGTGACACATTCTAATCAAGGAATAGGCATGTGCACATCCTTAATGAAGAGATTAGGAGATGGATTAGGATTAGATGAAAATGACATGTGAGGAATTAAATAAATGTAATATTTATTTAATTCATTTGATGAAAAGAGGATTAAGGAGGGTACCTTAGGGATTTGGAAAAATTAAGGATATTAATTAAATAATAGTAATATTACTTCATTAATGCAAATAATAGGATGTTTAGATGAAAAGTGGTAAATTTGGATAAATTAAGTGTCCAAATTTGGATGTCTACAGTCCCAAATAGTATGGGGGTTTAGGGCTGATGTAGTCCGTGTTGACTGGTATGGTGCAGGCTGCTAAAATTTATTGGTGATGGTGCACTAAGTAGGATCGAATATGGGCCAGGATCCTTTCCCATAAGTATTTCAAGGATATTCCTTGGGAAGACATCCCTAGAGACCCTTTGATGGGGAAGGGATCGACAATTTGGACTACGCTCAAGAAAGGTGTTGCGCTTGTCAAAGATGGCCTATTTTAGATTTGTAAATGAGGGATGGAGGTTCACTTTTGGACAGACTCTTGGGATGGTTACCACCCCATTATCACTCAGTTTCCTCACTTGACGACCCTGAAGCAGAGATTTGGTGATGCAGGATGGTTGAAGGTGAGCGACTTTAAGTTGTTTTCTTCTCATGGTCAACTTTTGAGTGCCAGGTGGAAGAATCCAAATGAGTGGTCGGTGGTGGGAATGAAGGAGGAGTGTGCAGTGCTTCATAACATTCTTTTTGGTAGGTAGTGTGGTTTCCTTATGGAGAAGGATGTTCTTGCATGGTCTCCCAACCAGAAAGGTCACTATATTGTTGCCTCAGGTTACTAGAGGCTGCTCTCTCAAAGGGTTGAGGGGGTGGAAGTGTCTTGGTGGAAGAGGGTTTGGAATAAGTTTTCTTGGGAAAAGTGCAACTACTTCATTTGGACCTTGGCTTGGAACAAATTTTTGACTTGGGACAATATTCAAAAGTGCGGATTCTAGGGCCCCTCTAGGTGTGTCCTTTGTGGGAAAAATGAGGAGGATACTTCTCATCTATTTTTTCAGTGTCATTTTACTTTGTAGCTCTGGTATTCTTGATGGGGTGTTTGGAATAGTCCTTGCGTTCATGCCTCCTCCCTAGTGGAGTTCTAGAATAGTTTGGGAAGACCTCCCTCGTTGACTCCCTTTTTGCAAGATGTGTGGCAGGTTTGGTTGGAAAGGAATAGGAGGATCTTCAAATGGGAGCACTTGTAAATACATGTTTGGTTCAAGATCCTTGGTATGATTCAGGAAATGATTGAAGCTAAGGGAGATGTGGTGTTGCCGCTAGAGAGAAGGGATGCAAAGATGGTGGCTAGGTTGGGCATCCACGAGTTATACCCAACTGTTGCTTGTTGTAAGAGAGCTAGGTAGTTAAGGCAACGAGTCTAGAGATTGGGGAATTGGCAGCCCCCTCTAGTGGGCACTTTGAAGGTTAATACAGATGGTTCCTCCAAAGGAAATCTGAGACCTGCTAGAGTTGGTGGGGTTGGAAGGGACTCCTCTGGATCAGTGGTTTTCCTCTTTTCTATTCATAAGGGTTCACAGACTATAAACCTCATGGAAGGGTTGGTGATCCTTTATGCTTTGGAGCGGGCTTATGAGATGGGATGGCATCGAGTTATTTGTGAATTTGACTCTCAGGTTCTTGTTAGCTTGCTTAATTAGAAGAAGATGTTCGATGTTAGCTGGCAGTTGGCGATGACGGTGCAACAAATTTTGTAGATTGGTACTTTGATGGAGATGGTGTCTTTTGTCCATATTCCAAGGGAGTGGAATATGACAGCTAATTGTCTAGCCAAATGGGCTTCTAAGCATTTAGAGGGTTGGCAGATTGTTGATTGGGCTCAGATCCCCCAGGAGCTCTATCTAGATTTGGAAAGGGTTCTTGCTAAGGACAGTGCGGGTGTTGGTTGATTTTGTCTTTTGTGTTGTTTGTTATTTTGGTTCCTTTGGGCCTTTGCCCCTGACTTGGTTGTAATGATTGGTTTTGATGTTCAATAAAGTTTTTACCCCTTTTATTATTATTATTTTTTTAAATGATATTATATGCTATATTTATATAATGTAAATTTATTTTAAAATAATATTATGATTATATTGATTATTATATATTATATTAAACATTATTACATATAAATATAATACAATATATGAGTAATATATAATATCTATTATATAATACAAATTAAATTATATTTATTTTTACAATAATATTGTTTATATTTATTACTGTATATTGAAAATTATTAACATAAATATAAAACAATATATAATATATATTTTACATATTACAAATTAAATACAAATATAAATTTAGTATCATTAATAATTGTAAGTGTGGAAAATGTAAACTAAATACAATTAAATACACCTCTTAATGAAACATTGTATCAAGATTAAACATGAATTAAACTAATTTAAAACACAGAAAAGCCTAAAAGTGTCTCATTGTCTCCTATCTCCAAAGATTTATCAAATTACAGAAGCTCTTAGATTTGTAAGCACCGTAACTATTTAAAATGCCTATCTAGAGAATGGAACTTGGATGCTAAAACACAGGATGTGATGACTTTTAATGACCCTAGAGGATGGGATGCAAGTGAAGCCCAATTTGACGAAAAGCTTTGTAAAGAGAAACCAGGCTGATATGAAATCTACTGATGCCATGATGCTATGATGATGCTAAAAATGCTAATGCTAAATGATTGCTTGGTTTCTTGAGTACTAATTCCTGCAAAGTAAGTTTGCATAAAGGATGATGATTCTTCGATCATTTTGATGCTTTAGAAGGCTATATATATAGATTTTGGTAGTAATACTCTGGGTAACTGTGGACACAACAAAGACCTAGATTCAACTGAGATTTGGTCGGTAAGGAGACAGAGAAGGAGGAGAGGATCGTCTATGAAAACACCAGCAAGCATGAGAGGAAGATTTGAGGAAGACTGAGAGATTGCCCTAATTTATCCCAGGCTTCTTTCCCCGTGGAACGACAATTGCATTAATTTAGATTTAAAAAACGAACTCTTTATTCAGTGGAGTGAAGAGGGATTGATTTGATGCACATTTTAAATATTTTTATTTATTTAATTCAAATAAAAGAGAAATGTAACACTCACAAAATAAACCATAGAAGTTTGTCATTAAATTAAATAGAAGAGGCATGATAATTAAATTAAAGACGTGACATCTTACTTAATAAAAGAAATGTGGATGAGACAATCTAGCCAACAACAAACTAATAGTTGTGCATTTAATTTTAAGATAGAATCATGACAAATATAGAAGAACACGATATTAAATTAAACGAACAAAGCATTTAATTTTATTTCATTTTAATTAAGAGGAAAAATAATATTGATAAAATAGAAGAATTAATCTATGAATTCAATATAAACAACATTTCTATTTCATTTGCTAAGTAGATGAATAATGAGGATTAATTAATCAAACAAGTCGATTTAATTCACTAGACTCTCCACCACTTTTAGGTGTCCACATTCTTGCCCCTCTTGAAGTGATGTGGGCTTCATTTACTGTTTCAAAATAAAACTCTTGGTGTTGCCGCTAGCATCGATGAGAAATTTTCCACGCCCTGCATGTGTGTTTCTTTCAGTGATCGGTTGATATATGTTCTGGGGATAAATTGTTTTTATTTTTGAAAAAATTTCTAAATTTTTATGATTTTCTGATGATTAAATATAGATTTGATGAAAAAAAAAGTTCTCTCGATAATTGATGTAGAAATTTGTTCTGAATAAGTTTCAATTAATCTCCCCTCAAAAAAATTAAATCAATGTCATAAAAATCCCTTTTTGAAATAACCTATAAAAGGATAAAAAGGTCTTTTTCAAAATAATTTGTAGATTGTGACTTTTGAAAATTTGAGAGAGAGATTTTGTGCAATGTGGAGCAAGATGTCGATTCCCTTTCACACTCACCGTTTTGATTGTGTTCGACATCATCATCGGCCGGTTGCGTTCGGACCTCCGGTATGTTCCTTTTTTTTTCAGTTTTCATGCATTTTTAATTTTTTAATGTATTTTCGGCTTTCATAAAAGAAATTATTTAGCCAACATTCTCAGAAGTGATTTTGGTTCCTTGCTGTATGTTCATGTCATGTTAGCTTTGATCTTTTAGCACCTTAAGAGTATGTTTTAGCGTTTAGGGTAGGGCTATGCCAAATTTTACTTAGTTAGCCATGCATTGTAGCACTTTCAAAAAATAGATGAAGGCCAAGAGTTTTAGCCAGGGAGACTCTTTGTATGCCATAAAAAGATCGCCGTCGAAGCCCAAAAAAAAAAAAACATTACGCCAATCTAATAAACAGTGCTTTAGCAATACGCTTTGTTTTAAATGTATATGTTATCCATGAAATGGCACATTTCTTCTGGCTTTAGTACATTTTGATCTCATGACAGGTGAGGTTCTGTTTTGAGCAGATGATAATTACCTCAAGATAGGTGAGGGAATAATGAACTGATGTACTTCAAGGATAAGCTTATATTGATTTTGATGTGTTGATGATGACCTCATGATAGGTGATGTGAGGTTGATTTGATGCATTGATGATGACCTCATGATAGGTGAGGTTGACTTGATGTGTGTTCATGAGATTTGATTAGAATTCTCACCAAGAGCTGACTTGATTTGATATGGTATCTTGATGTTATTTGATGATTGATATGAATTTATTGACCTTGATTTTTGTTGTGATAATAGGAGCGATTAGGGAACCTCTAGATTCGAGAGCGTTTCCCTTGGACATTTGATCTCATTCCTAGTCTGGGACAACCTGAGATGGCTATCATCACCCGTTGTGGATTGTCTCTTCTTTACATGCCCCACATTAGGATTAATTGAGGTTTGTTGACAGCTCTAGCTGAGAGGTGGCACAGTGATCACACAACATCTTTGCACCTTCCCATCGAGGAGATGACACCACCAGAGGGATGCTTGGTGGATCCTCACTGGGATTGTTGGAGATGTCATATGATCTCGAGAGCTGTGGTGGGACTGAGGCTCTTCGGGAGTGTCTCAGGATGACTGGGACAGAGAGTGACACTTGTTGGCATGATATGGTTGATGCATATGCCACTTTGTCGATAGTACTTGTTGGTTTCATTGGCGGATTCCTTAGTCCTAATCATAGGTCTAAGGGATTTTTAGTTGGTTGGGGTCGAGTTTTAGAGAGCATGGTTGTTCATGGCACCTATTTCGCTTGGGGCATGTGTTTACTTTCCTAGTTATATCATGATTTACATTCAGTTGTGTATATCAATGGTCGAAGTTTATCGGTCGACGTTACTTTGCTTCAGGTATGGACGTGGGAGCACATAGCTGTCACACATCCAGTTCTAGTTGGACAAAGGTCACCTAGGAGACCTTATGTATTCTGATATTCTGGCAGGTTTACCCAGTCTAAACTAGGTAAGTTAGAGTATTGGAGGAGAGTGATGGATGATATAGAGTCTGTGACATGGCATCCCTACCTAAAATGTGATCACTAGGATGATGATGATGTTCAAATACCATTTATTTGTCAGTCGATGATTCTGATTGGTCGTGGTTGCCAAGTTTTAGAGAGATTCTTGATCAGATGTGTGCACAGACAGTATGGGATGGTACAGGGTATGCCCCAGGGTGTCGCTCACTATGCTCGTCGGCATTCAGATACAACAGATTGGGGGACTTGTTTGTCATATGCTGCACCAGTTTAGCAATTTTAGGCTTTATAGCCCTTTGTATGGTATATTTGGCTAGATATTGTCGAGGCTCCTCTTACAGCCTACTATGCTAAGTATTTTTCTTTGCATCCATTTCCACGCTTGACTATTCTAGATGAGCCTGGCCCATTACGTGTTGAGGAAGATGTTCCTGTCACTCGTGGTCATAGACGAAGGAGATAGGATGTAAGAGGAGTTGAGGCAGAGGATGTTGATGTGGTTGGTGAGGCAACAGTCGAGCCTGAGGTTGATGTTGGGGTAGAGGAGGATATTGAGGCGAAGGATGTGGATGTTGGTGGTGATGAGGATGTTGGTGGCAAGAGTAGCAGAGAGGAGAGCAGCTGAGATGAGGGATTCGATAGTGGAGAGGTTGTAGTTGGATTGGGCCCTACCTTAGATTTGCCTGGTGAGACCGTGCCTTGTAAGAGGCAAGCTGTGGGAGATGTTTCAGTGCTGCTGCGACTAGCATATCTTCAGGTGCAGTTAGAGATTGTTCAGGAGTAGCTTCTCCAGACTCAGGGTTTATTAGAGTAGACACAGGCTCAGATGCAGTCACAATTTGAGTTACATACAAAGACTCTTTCGGGTGTACAGGCTCAGTTAGTCACAGCGTAGTCACAGATTGCAACATTGACAGCCGAGAGGGATGTGACGAGACAATCAGTCAGGACAACCCAGGCTCAGATTAGCTCATTGATAGTTGAGAGAGATGTGGCTAGGCAGACAGCAAGGACAACTCAGGCTCAGGTTACCTCATTGACAACTGAGAGAGATGCGGTTAGGTTCGCAGCAGAGGGTGCTCAAGCTTCGACTGATAGATTACAGAGACTAGCAGATGGTACCTCCTTGGCAGATTACATGCGAGAGGTTGCTCGCATTGGTGAGGAGATTGAGTTTTATAGAGCAAGGTATTATGATGCAGTGCCCTCTAAGCAGAGAGTGAGCTATGTGAGGTCCCATTTTGGTAGGTCACAATCCAAGACTGTCAGTGTAGGTGTTAGTCAGCCATTACCCAGAGATCCCAGGGATCTCGGTCCCTCTAGCGATAGGGGTCCTAATCCTGCTATGCCTACACCATCTGGAGGTAGTAGCACTTGATTGTGTCTATGATGTACTTTGATTGATGTACAACCATTATTGATGTTTTATCTCTCTTCTTTTTAGACATCATTGTATACTTGACATTGTGATTTTGATATATATGAGATGTAGTAGATTCTACAGTCTATTATGTGTTTTATTTGATTTTTGATGGATGCATTTTGTTTTGATGTTTATATGCTATGTGATGGTTTTAATGTTATGCTTTGATTTGATATTGTTCTATCTATGATGCAACTAATGGTAATGTATGGATGCATTGTATATGGATACATGATTTATGACATGGATTTATGATGTGTATGGATTTATGATGTGTGTAGATGATATACCATATGTGATGTATGTGTTACTTATTGGATGAAAATGTGGAATGATACATGTAATAAATTAATGGAATTTATTATCAAATGGATGGATTATATGTGAATATTTGATACAACAAAAAGGATGAATGTGATGATTGTGATGTACTTTAAGTATAATTGAATGATATATGTATGTTGAAATGAGTGAATGATGAAATGATGATTCAAATGTTTTGAATATATGCAAATGATTATGATGATGCAACCTATATGATTATGATGTTGTCAAGTTTACTCAGTCTTGTATGAGAAAAAAAATTTATTTAAGGAATGATTCACTAGTTTACTTTGTAACAAATACTCTGCAGATATGTCACTATTATGGATGCAGTCTACTTTTATTATGCAAATCTATATGTTGGTATAGGCATTTTAACAATAATTTTGTGCTTTTTTATCATCATTGAGCTTTAAAATGTTGAAAGTGAGTACAAGCATCAATGGTATAATATAAACTGATGATGACCTGAGTACTACTTTCATGATTTTTGATATTGCAAGCTAACACAAGCATTGAGGTATAATTAAACCGAGATGACCTGAGCATTTCTTGCGTAAAACAAACAAGAATAAACCACTTTCCTATGTGAATTGGAATGTCATCCATGATACTTTTGTAGATCATTTCCCGCGACGATTCACACAGCCATTATGATTTATTCACAGTCAATAGACAAAGAAAAATACCATTTCTTCTTCCTAGCTTCTCTAGTTTAATACATCATTGAGTTGCTCCAAAGAAATGATAACATTGATCAAAAGTACAACATATCTTTCATTTGCTTATAGTATTCAATCATTTATTCAGATTAGATCATCCATCCTGATTTTGTGATGTTTTTGTGTTTTTCGAGATTTTGGAACAAACTAACCTAAAGACATATCCTAGGGGCCTCGAGGGCTAATCAAAGATTAGCCTTGCCTATGTTATACACGCATAGACCATGTAGTTCGACTGACACCGACTCATGTTTTTGGATTTTCTGAGACTGACTTTTTCACTTGTTTTTGGATTTTCTGTTGTGATATGGATGCCCAATGTGTTTCCGATGGTGATTGATGATTCATGTTGGGTTTTTTTTTATCGCTCTTTTTGTTGCTTTTGTCCATTTTGTGAAGCTCAAGATTTATTGCCCCTATTGAGGTTGAGATGTTTCCCCCAGGCCAGGGTGAGACATGACCATGTGATATGATATGATAATGGATGTAAAATGATGGTGGAAGTAACGACCATGACATGTGTCAAAATAGATGGGAGAGCTAGTTTTTAAATCCCACATAGCGCCTATTTTTAGGGTTTCACTTTATGTTTTTATTGCACCTTTTCATTTTTATTTTTGTTTTATTTATTTATTTTTTTGATTTTTTTGTATTTTTCTGTCTTTTTTTATTTTTTTGTATTTTTTTGTCACCAGGATGCCTATTTGCCAGGTTTTCATCAAGGTAACCATTTCCAGAAACTAATTCATGCACTAAGTTATTTAGGTATAGAATTTCCTGAGATGGATGTTGTTGATAGGTTCATCAAACAGATCCCCTTCGGGTGTAGACAATTGATATGCTCCTGAGCCATACACTGATATGATAACAAAGGGACCTAACTAGTTAGGTTCAAATTTCCCTTTCTTTTCTCTATCTTGTTGATTTTTAGGGTTTTCCTTTAGGACCAAGTCACCAACTTGAAAAATTCTAGGTTTTACCCTATGATTGTAACTTCTTGACATTCTTTGTTGGTAGGCTTTCAAATGATTTGCTACTTGTTGACGATGTTCATCTAGTAATTCCAACTCCTGTAGCCTTGAAATTCTGTAATCTTCATCTGCTATGAGACCTTTTAGTGATACACGGAGTGATGGTATTTCTATCTCAATTGGTAGAATGGCCTCTGATCCATATACCAAGGCGTATGGTGTAGCTCCTGTTGGTGTTCTGATGCTGGTTCTGTAGGCCCATAATATAAGATTTAACTGAACATGCCAATCACGTCCACCATCGTCTACCGTCTTCTTTAGTATTTCCAGGATTGTCTTGTTTGAGGCTTCTGCTTGTCTGTTTCCCTATGGATAGTATGGTGTTGAAAAACGATGTTGAATATGGAATTGTTCACATAAAAACTAGACGTCCTAATTTTTAAAATGCCTTCCATTGTCTGAAATAATGGATTGAGGTACCCCATATCGACAGATGAGATAGTTGAGTATAAAAGATGAAATCTGTTTTCCAGTGACAGTTGTCAATGGTACTGCTTCTATCCATTTTGTGAAATACTCTGTTGCTGTGATGATGAACTTGTGGCCATTTGACAAAGAAGGATGTATTTTCCCCACCAGGTCTAGTCCCCATTGAAAAAAGGGCCATGTGGATGTGAATGGTTGTAATTCTTGCACCGGCGCATGAATTAGATTACCATGAATCTGACATTTTTGACATCTTTTAACATATTGATATGCTTCCTTCTCCATATTCGGCCAGTAATACCCTAAACAGAGGAGTTTCTTAGCTAGGGTTAGCCCACTTGAATGAGTCCCACAAATACCTTCATGGACCTCTCATAAGGATTTTTTAGATTTGTGATGCTCCAGACACCGGAGAAGAGTACCATCTAAACCTCAACGGTAAAGGATGTCAGCGATTAATGTATGTCTTGCTGATTGACGGATAAAGTTACGTTTTTGGTTTCTAGAGAGGTCAAGAGGAAGAATGTTGTCTTTGAGGTAAGTATAGATCTCTCCATATTGTGAGGGTTGAATGTTGGGTATGTGGCATATGGTCTGTGAATCAGGGTTATCATATGCAGGACTAGATACTTGTTCCACCATAAACTCATATCGACCTTTCTTTTCTGATAATTGCAAAAGGGATGCAATTGTTTCCATGGCATCTGTAGCTTTGTTTTTTGCCCGTGGTATTTGTTCGAACTTGATATCCATGAAGTATTTCTTTAGATCATCTATCATTTGCTTATAAGGCATGAGCTTCTCATATTTTGTTTGATACTTGTTATTTACTTGATAAATGACAAGTTGTGAGTCCCCATACACTTGCATTTTTATGATTTTCCATTCAATAGCTATTTTGATGCCTATAATCAATGCTTCATATTCAACTATATTGTTTGTGCATGGAAACATTAACCAATAAGATCTAGGAATAGTGTGTCCTTGAGGTGTGACAAATAGAATTTCTGCCCCCGCTCCTCTCTATGTATATGATCCGTCAAAGTACAGTCTCCATTGTTGAGTTGTAATATTCATGATGTCAGCATCTGGAAATTCAATGTGCATTGGATGATGATCTTGTAATGGAGCTTCAGCTAGTTGATCTGCTATTACCTATCCTTTGATGGCTCTCCTATCAACATATTGGATATCAAACTCACTCAATATCATGACCCATTTTGCAAGTCTTCCTATTAGTGCAGCTTTACTGAGTAAGTATTTTAATGGATCTATTTTTGCTATGAGCCTGACTGTGTGAGTCAACATGTAGTGTTGCAATTGCTGAGTTGCAAATACTACTGCTAAACAAGCTTTTTCTATGAATGTATAGTTTATTTCATATCCGTTGAGAGTCCTGCTGATGTAGTAAACTGCTTGTTCTTTTCCTTCAGAATCCTCTTGTGCTAATAAAGCTCCTAAAGATATTTCAATTGTTGCAATATATAGTAATAGTGGTATTTTTGCTATGGGTGGCATGAGTATCAGAGGTGTCACCAAATATTGCTTTATCTGGTCAAAAGTTGTTTCACAGTTATGATCCCATTTGAATGAAATATTTTTATGAAGTAGATGATTAAATGGATGACTCTTATTTGCTAGTTGGGAGATAAATCTCTTGATGGATTGTAACCTGCCTTGTAGGGACCTTAATTGACTGATGTTTTTAGGTGGTGGCATCTCCATGATTGCCTTAACTTTAGCTAGATCCACTTCAATACCTTTTTCTAAAACTATGTAGCCAAGAAGTTTTGTTGAAGTCACCCCAAAGATACACTTCTTTGGGTTCAATCTTACATTGAATTTTTCTAGTCTAGTGAAGATCTTATCAAGTATTTCCAAGATGTCCTTCCCTAGTGTGTGATTTTGCTAAGATGTCATCCACATAATCTTCCATGAAAGTATGCATCATATCATGAAAAATTGTGGTCATTGCTTGTTGATATGTTGCACCTGCATTTTTCAATCCAAAAGGCATGACATTCCAGCAAAATGTTCCCCAAGGGCAAGTGAATGCCATCTTTTCTTGATCCTTAGGTGCTATTTTGATTTGATTGTATCCTGAGAAGCCATCCATTATAGATAACATGGCATGTCCTGCTGTTAGATCAACAATTATGTCAATGTTGGGCAAAGGAAAATCATCCTTTGGGCATGCCTTGTTTAAATCTCTAAAATTTGTGCATATTTGATGCTATGATCAAGTTTGGATACTGGCACAATGTTTGAGATCCATTCTGCATAATCTATGGATTTGATAAATCCTACATCTAATAATTTTTTTAGTTCAGCTTTAACCAAAAGGGCGATGTGGGGGTGCATCTTTCTCAATTTTTGCTTGACTGGTTTGATTCCCTTTGGTAGTGATAAATGATGCATTAGAAGTTGTGGATCCAATCCTAGCATGTCTGAATAAGACCATGCAAAATTTATTTGTTGTTGCTCAAAGAATCTAGTGAATGTCGGCTTTTCTTGTTCTGTCATGGATGTTGCTAGATGTAAGATCCTTGCTTCTTCATATGTTCCCATATTTATAGACTGTGTTGGCTCTACTAGTACTAATGATCTGTCATGGTAGTGTTCTGGGAGAGTGTCAAATCTTTCATCCTTCAGTGCCTCAGAAAGCTTTTCACTGTTGGATACGTTCTTTATTTTTCTCTTTTCAAAATCTAATGCTGCCTCAAAGAGGTTTTCATCATTAGATTTATTTGTCCTGTTATCATTTTTGCAACTAAAAGATTTGGCACCCTCCTGATGTAAAGTATCGATATGAGTGTTATGGATAGTACTTGTATCAATTTTGTCACAACATAGATAATTTATGATGGTGTCATCATTTGAAAAGACTGGTATAAGACTAGGTTCGATGGGTTCCCAGTCAATAAGTTTGGAGTGTATTAATGGTAACAAGTCATCAGATTGAACAAGGTCAACAGTTGTAAGTGTCATGATAGCTAGGTGGTCAAAGTTATTTGTAGGATGTTCAAGGTTTATGACTGTACTCACCTCCAAGTTTTCTGACTCACTCGATGTCTGATTGTCCTCGCTTGAGTCATCAATATTTGTTGATCCCATAACATATGTTCTAATTCCTGAACCTTGTCCCTCCTCTTGTAAGGGTGTATATGTTTGGATAATATCAATCTCTTTATCAGTATATGATGTAGCAGATAGATGATCCCATTCATATTCATTTGAGTTTGTGTCAGAGCCATCTCTCATTTGCAGTATCCTTTCCACTGCTTTTTGGGTTTCTTCTTCTTTTTGCTCAGTTATGTAGCCTAATCCCATTTTGTCTTTAGGTTGTAATGTGAGAGGCTAAATGGGTTCAATAATACCATCCTTTCTCTTTCCAATTGGTCCTTTACCTTTGTAACCCATCTTCTCTAAAATGGCCTTCCCTTTTCCATACTGATCTGTTTTGATGTTGGCATTTGCTGATGTTGATGCTTCCTCGTCTTTGTATAGCCAACTGAGAATGGCTTTGTCTTCGGATTCCTCTTCGAGTGTACCTGCTTTTATGAACCTTTCATTTAGAGTTGTGATGGGTTGTGATGATCTTGGAGATTTTAATATGGGTTGTTCATATGTTTTTGGTGATGGGAGTAACTGTGATAGGCACAAAGATTGCTCAAGAGAATATTCTCCAACACCCTCTTCCTTTATCTGAACCTTTTCTGAAAGTTGTGATAATTCATTTATAGGACCTTTGGCTTTTGATGTGTCTGTGACAACTATTTCTTTCTCTATATTCTTTTTCTCAACCCATTTAGATATAAAATTGGGTTGGCTATCCATAGTAGATGAATTAGAAGTATTGACTTCTCGGTTATGAGGTATCAGATTGTCTTGAGTTGCTTTCAACATGCTGCAAATCTGTGGATTGTTGTTGTCAGCTGATATGGTGACTTCCTATCCATTCACTGGAAATTTTAGACATTGATGGTATGTTAAAGGTACTGCTTGCATGTCATGGATCCATGGATGACCCAATAGTATGTTGTATGTTAGATCTTTGTCTAACACTTGACAAACAATGTTTTTGACAATCGACCCTACCTAGATTGGAAGTATGATAAGTCCTCTGGAAGACCTTTCCTCTTCATCATATGCCTTTATCGTTATTTTTCTCTTGGTGTCAATGGCATTGTCAGAATAGCCTAGTGCATGAATTAGTTTCAAGGTACAAATATTTAGACCAGCTCCTCCATCTATCAGAACACATTTAACATGGTGTTTATGGATGAGAACTTCGATATGCAAGGCTGCATTGTGTGGGTGATGTATAGATACATCATCTTGTTTCAGAGAACAATAGACAATGAGGTGTGGTGAGATGTCCCACCATGGCTTGGAATTGACAAACATCCAAATTATTAGGGACTATTGTAGTGATGAGAGCTTGTTCTAAAACTTCCTTGTGTGATGGTGAAATTTTGAGAAGTTCTAAAATGGATATTTGTGCGGGTATCTTTTGTAATTGGTCAATGATATTGTATTGATGTGATGGGGGAGCATTATTTTTGGAGGAAATTCCTTTCAGTATTACCCTGGATTGTCCCCTTGTCGTTATATTGACTTGTGGATGATCTTGTGTTTCCCTTATTTTTAAAACATTGATTTGATTATCAAATGTTCCAACACTTGTCCTCATATTCAGGGATTCAATGTTATTGTTGTTTGTGTTATCCTTTTGGGTGTCAATGTCATTTTTCTCTACCTTAGAAAGGCAAAGAATGGTGGTGTCATAGACATAGTTTATACTTTTTCCCTTACCACTAGAAGAAGAAGGCTCTCCTTTTTCATAGTTGGGTAATGGATTGATAAATGCACTGTGATCATTGTTTGTTTGAGGCCCTTCAACAAACACTTTCTTGACTTCGATCAAGTCTTGTATTAGGTGTTTTAGTTGCATACAGTCATTTGTCTTATGTCCTCTATTTTTATGGAAATTACAATAATCTGCATCATTCCACCATGATGGTTTTACCTTTGGCTCCCAGTTTCAAGCTTCTGGTAAAGTAATAAGTTTGTTCACAATTAGTTCTTTCACTGCCGATTCTAATGTTTGTCCTAATGGGGTGAATTTCCTCGATTTGATTGCCTTTGGTATGACGGTCGTGATTCTCCATTGTTGGTGTTGTTGTTTTGGATAGTGCCCTGGCTGTTGTTTTGGTTTTCATTTTGGTTTGCTTTGACAGTTGATGCTGTCAAATTGAATATTGGTTTTACATTGTTAGTTGTAGGTTCATTATTTCTAGTATTTCTATTTTTTTGCCAAAATTTTGGCTTGTCATTGTTTTCATAGTGATTTTCATTGTTGGATGTTTCACTATAGTGCTTGATTACTCCTCATTTGACTAGGGCTTCTTCGATTTTGAGCCCATTCTCAATTACTTTTTCGAATGTTGATGGACATTGTAATTCAAGTCGATAACTCATTTGATCATTTAAGTTGTCTATAAATAATTCAATCTTCTCCTCTTCAGGTATAGATCGAGGATACCTAGTGAACAACTTTCTCCATCGTTGTAAGAATGATAAAAATGTCTCACCATTTTTCTATTTTAGATTATAGAGATCCTTTATGGTTACGTCATGTGTTATGTTGAAAGAGAATTGAGAGATGAATTTGTTAACCAATTCTTCAAAGGATTTGATCCCTGGTTGTAATTTTGAGAACCATTCCATGCAATGGACTCCCAAACTCCTAGGAAATAACCTCATGAGGTATGTATCTTCTTGCGCAAATTCGAGGCTCATTGTTCTAAATTCTTGTACATGGTCAATTGGGTCTGATTTTCCATTGTATTTGTTGTACTTAGGAAAATCACAATGTCTTGGGAAGGGTATCATATCCACGCATGGATGAAAAGGGTAAGGACAAATGTCCTTTAATAGATATGTTTTTGTGGTTCCTGTTTGCATGTTTTGAATCTACTGCTGTAGAATTTGCATTTGAGCTGTTAAAGCTACTACTTGATTTGTATCCTGGGTATGGTTTGGTTCCATCTCATTAGTTCTAGGTGTTTCCTTCAACCGATTGATGTCAAAATATTTCAAAAATTTGGCACCTAACTCTGCTCACATTAAGAGGTATTTCTCCATGTCTTGTTCTAAGACCTTTTCCATAAATTTATGAAAATTAGGTCTTGTTGTGTGTGTTGTATATCCTCTTGTGTTATTTCGTTGTTCTCATCTTGTTGGTATCGAAAAAAAGGGTTTTCTTCAGCCATGTTTAGATTTTTAGTTTCCTTTTCTTTGAGTTTTTGCCTTTGCAACCTTGTTAAGATTGGCATACAAGTTTTTGTTGTTTTCCCTTACTAAACTTAGATCTTCTATGTGGGGTTAGTGTCAATTTGATTTTTTTTAAAGAAGCCAAAATAGAATGATGTATTCTATTGACGAGGCTAACTTAAAATTCTCTATTATTGAGTCTTTTTGTGTCGTGATGGTAGGATGTCAAAAATCATGTTGAGGAAACTTGGCTCACTAATCCAGGATTTGTGTTGATAATTTGGACACTTTGTATTTTGCAAGATCTGGTTTTTGTGTAAAACAATTTTAACTTGTAAGAACCTACTTTGTTTCACGATGTTAGGATACTGTCTGGTCTGTAAAATCTTTCTGACTAGTAAAATATTATGTTTCTGCTGTTGGTCTATCTGACAGTTGTTCTGAAAGTTTTTTTGTTTTTCTTCTTTTGTAGACGCGCTAATATAGAGGGTAGAAGCACTAAAACAGAGCTTATAAGCGCTAAAACAAAGCATAAAAGCACTAAAAAAGAGAGCAGAAGCGCTATAACATACGACAAAAGTGCTAAAACAGAGTTCAGAACTGGTATGTTTTTCTGTGGAAGTGCTAAAATAGAGAGCAAAAGTGCTAAAATGTTGGCTACTAGAATTTCCTAGCAGTTTGGTTTGTTGGACAGAAGCGCTATGAGATTTTTCAAAAGCGCTAAAATAGAGGGTTGAAGCGCTAAAACAGAGGGTTGAAGCGCTATAGTTTGTTTTAGAAGCATTATAGTTTATGTTTAACTATAAGGTTTCCCAAGTTTTGTCTACTGTAAGAACTGATCTGGTCTAGTGGAGTATTCTATGGCAGGTTGTGGAATGGAGGATTGTCAAATACGATGACTATGGTTGAATTCCTATGAAAGAGAATTTCTTTGAATACAGGCTTGTGAAGTCAAAGGTTCTATAGCATAATCATCAGTGTAACCCTTATCAAAATTATGGAACCTATGGAGGAATGTTCTATGATGAAGCAAAGATTTCCTATTTTGATACAAGAAACGTCATCTTTGTAAAAGATGTTTGTAACTAAGTGTTTTTTTAGGTTTTTTAATTCTCTTGGCCAAAGATTTTTTGACAAACTTAGTGGTTTTCCAATCTCTAATCATGTATGATTTTGTATTTTTCAGGATGATCTTTTATCTAAATTTTAATGATTTTGAAATACACAACACTCAAATGAAGACAGTTGTTTTTAAGAGTTGCAATCTAAACAGATAGTGTATGTTCAAAAGAACCATGCATGGTCCTATTTTTATTGGTTTGATAACAAAAACGCACTTCAGATAGACTCACTCTTAATAGTCAAAAGGTCATCGTTATACTCAACAACCCATAGCTTAAAATTGCGTCGACTCACACAGCCATGTCACCCCCTAGAGGGTGCCTGTGTTTTTGTCTTTTCCAGGTACGTACTCAGAGTGATGGAAGTGGATTATGGATCCCTTGAGCAAATGGTCCTTGGAAATTATATGGTGAGTGTCTTTCCAGGGGCAGATTCTTCCCTCCCCTTGCACTATGAGTATTACAATGTCTGGTTACTAACTCAGCTGGATACTACACTAGGTTCTTAAAAAGGGTTTCCGTTTGGAGCAGCAATTATAAACTCCCTCAAGAGACCTCCCAACCTTTAGAAGAAAGGTTTTAGGGATGGTTATCTTGCACACTTCTGGAAAAAGTGGGTTTCCCCAGATTTTCTTTAAATTTTATAGTGGGGTGGAAAAACCTGACTTTGGTTTGAACCCACTTAGGTCATTCCCATAGGGTGAGTACTTTTTCCCACTACGGCAGGCCTTCTAAAGGATGTAATAAAACTTGAAGAATGCATAAAAAGGATGAGTCTGTCTTTTTGGATCACCCAGTTAAGGGGAGAGCATATGCCTATCAACCATTCAAACACATAAACCACTTGTTCAAATTTTAAAGCCCAAAGGAAAAAAAATTCTATTCTATGTGAAGATGTTGCTTCACAAAAAGACATGATGTTCATTTTTAAAATCCCAATTTTGCAAAGTTTGATGACTACCCTAGTTTGATAAATTTTAGTCCAATTTGAAAATGCGAATATCCTAGGATTGGTCCATTTTAAACCAACTGAAGAAAATAAATCTACTGGTCATGGATGCGTCGGATCCAGAAAATGAGTTACACAGAAGCGCTATGATAGTGATCAAAAGCACTATAAAAATAGACAGAAGCGCTATAGAAATTTATAGAAATGCTATAGAAATTGATAGAAGTGCTATAGAAATGGACGAAAGCGCTATAGAAATAGACGAAAGCGCTATAGAAATCGATAGAAGCGCTAAAACAAATACTGAATATTACTGCTGGTCCATGCTAGATTGTGAATTGAAGTGCTAAAATAGTCACGGAAAGCGCTATACTTTTATGCAGAAGCGCTAAAATAGTCTTCAGAAGCGCTATAATTTTTGTCAAAAGTGCTAGAACAGTCCTCAGAAGCGCTATAGAATCCTCCAATCGCACTAAAACGGATCACGCTAGACTCCTGTACAAAAAATTTCTAGAAAAACTTGTTAAAAACATGGGGTATAGCCCCACGGTGGGCACCATAATGTAAGTGTGGAAAATGTAAACTAAATACAATTAAATACACCTCTTAATGAAACATTGTATCAAGATTAAACATGAATTAAACTAATTTAAAACACAGAAAAGCTTGAAAGCATCTCATTGTCTCCTATCTCCAAAGATTTATCAAATTACAGAAGCTCTCAGATTTGTAAGCACAGTAACTGTTTAAAATGCCTATCTAGAGAATGTAATGGATGCTAAATGTTGTGATGTGATGATTTCTAATGAATTCTAGATGATATGGAGCTACTGTAAATGAAGCCTGATGGATGAAAGCTACAGTAAAAAGAAACTATGCTGCTATAATATGAAATCTACTGATGCCATGATGCTATGATGATACTAAAATGATAATGCTAAATGATTACTTGGTTGCTTGAGTATTAATTCCTATAGAGTAAGTTTGCATAAAGGATGATGATTCTCGGATAATTTTGATGCTTCAGAAGGCTGTATATATAGATTTCCTGTAGCACATTTGCACAAAGATAACACAACAGAGGCTGAGATTCAATTTGGAGATTTGAATGGTATGAGATGAGAAGGTGGAGTTGATCATGAAGGATTGTTCCTGCCCATAAAAACACCAGGAAAGATGAGAGGAAAGATTTGAGGAAGAAGATTGAGAGGATTGCCTGCAGGTTTGTCTCTGACGCTTTTCCCGTGAATGACAGTTGCATTAATTATATTTAAAAAATCTAATTTTATTGGTGAGTGAATAGAGGGATTAGATTTATGCATTATTTAAATATTTTTTATTTATTTAAATTCAGCAAAAGAGGAATAAATAATTTAATAAAATAAACTATAGAAGTTTGTTTATTAAATTAAATAGAAGAAATATGATAATTAAATCAAAGATTTTAGGATATCTTTATTTAAACAACACAAATTATTGAAGTTGTGTATTTAATTTAAGATAGAATTTATGGATAAAGTATAGAAGAAATAATAATGATAATAATTAAATGAAACAAAGTATTTAATTTTGTTTATTTAATTAAGAGGAAAATAATATGATAAAATAGAAGAATTAATAGTGAACTTAATATAAATAAATATTTCTATTTATTTGCTAAGTAGATGAATTTAGGATTAATTAATCAAATAAGTCCTATTTAATTAATTAGATTCTCCAGACCATTTTTAGGTGTCTACAATAATTATATATTGTAACATTGTACAAATTAAATGAACATATAAATATAATAAAATATATAATATATTTTATACAAAGTAAATTAAACAAGTGCCACGTAGTGGCTAGTACTTGCCTAAATAGTATTGTAATTATTATTTTTTAGATTTGATAAAAAATAAATGTAAGTTTCATTAATGTGAATAGAAATAAATGTAAGTTTTCTTAATTATAGTGCTTTCATATTGTTAATTAGTTATTTTAATGACCCAACCTTAACCCTAACTCATACCCTAACTCTAATTCTATCCCTAACCCTAACCCTAACCCTAACCCTAATCTTATACCTAACTCTAATCCTAACAATAAATTTTAAACCATTATCTTAATCTTAGACCTATCTCTAACCCTAACTATGATTGTAACACTATCCATAACTATAAACCTAATTTTTATCACTAAATTTTAAATAAATAACATATTTAATAAATGTTATATTACAAATTATTATATATTAAATAAATTTTATATAAAAAATAAATATAATATATACTAAAAATCATTAAAAGTTAGATATTACATGTTGGCAATAATTCTTTTCTTATTATTAATATAAAATTGTTATATATTAAAATGATTATTTATTACAAGTTGTTTATTATTAAATTATCTGATTTGATTCGTAGTAGGCACAAGTGCAAGTATAACTCTTCATTCAAATCAATAATTGTTAAATATTAACAAATCGATGATTATAGAACCCCTCTAGATTAAACTATGTATGCTATTTTGAATTGATGTTTCAAACCACACTAAATGATTCATCGTAGGAAGAGGATATTGAAGAATATGATTGTAGAAATGACCTTAAGAAGAGTTAAGTGGTGGGAGAGGGTAGGTAGGGAGGAGATTGGAAAATGAAGTAAAAGTGAAAATAAACAAAAAAATGATGAAGACATAATAGAAGAATGAATAATATAGTAATATGATATAATACAAATAAATGGATAAAAAAGGTTAAAGTTAAATGTCTCAAACAATGAATAAATATTTGTAATGACCTTACCTTAACCTTAACTCAATGATTCATTATAGGAAGAGGATAATAAAGAATACGATTGTAGAAATGACCTTAAGAATAATTGAGTGGTGGGAGAGGGTGAGGGAGGAGATTGGAAAATGAAGTAAAAGTGAGAAAAGGAAAAAAATGATGAAGACATAAGAATGAATAATATAATAATATGATATAACACAAATAAATGGATCAAAAAAAGTTAAAGGTTAAATGTCTCAAATAATGAATAAATAACTCTAAGAGAATTATAAAAAATGAATTATGTAATAATAATTTAACGAAAGAAAAAAGAAAAAAGATGAGATTATATATAAAATATAAATTGGAAAATTAAATAAATGATTCAATTAAAATTAAAAAAATAGATGGTTAAAATACAATAGACTATAATATATATATAAAAACATAATAATTTATATAATATATATTAATATATTAAAATATAGATTAAAGGAAAACCTACAAAATAAAATAACCTATCATATATATTTATATAATTGTATAATATAAATTAATATATTACCTATACAATGTAGATTAACTTATTTACCTACAAAATATTACCTTCAATAATATAAAATATAAATAGAAATAATATATATAAATTCTACATTCATGTAGATTATATATATAAAAATTAACATTATCTATATTAAAATAGGTTGTATATTATATATAATAAAGACGTAAAATCATATAGGTTATCTTATATACCTATATATATATATAAATAAAAATAAAAATATACATGATGAAAAAAAAAATATTAATGAAAAGAAGAGCATAAAATAATTAAATTATACCATAAAATATTAACATAGATAACAAAATAATAATTTTTTATTTTATTTTATTTTTAATAGTGTGAATCCAAATCTTTAATTGATTTTGTGAGATTTGTTTTAATAAAAAATAACTTTATAAAGCAAAAAATGAAAAATCATTCTTTAAAAAATTGTTTACCTTTCTTTTCTACCTTGCTTTCCCTACAAATGGGTCAATAATACACATAACTTTTTAACCAATCATATGCACAAGAAATAATTTTTATAATTTGTGAAGTTAAATATTTTACAAGTTGACTTTACAAAATTGAATTTTATTTTAATTTTATTTTAAATATTGTTTTTGATTGGTTGAAAACTAAATTATTAATAATAACTAGTTAACTAAAAAAAGCCAAACTCATTACAATAGTTCTATGCCAATGGCAAGTACTAATACTATGCCAATGACAAGTACTAATAAAATAATATAGGTGTCAAAGCTTAGTCAAAAATAAAAAAATAATATAAGTATATATTTCTTTGACAAATATTATTAACATATGTGTATTTTGTATTTAATATAAATTTATTTTTACGCCAAAGGCGTGTCCCTATTTGAGCTTTCGAAGCTCAATTTGTCAATCAACGGTTTATAAGTACCGAGAGGGCCAGGTTGACAGTGTGGTAAAATTCAGCCGAAGATTGTTTAAAACAGGTAGATCAAATCATTCCTCGCGTTTATCACCGTTGGTCTGGAACTCCTCGTCAATGTAAATATTAAAGCAAACACATAGAAACACAAGACACGACATGAATTATGTGGTTCACCAAAACTGGCTACATCCACGGGAAAGCAGGGAAAACTTATATTAATTGTTATATGATACATGGTCTACACTCATGTATTTATACAAAGCTCTTCAAAGGAGAATGTGAACGGTCATGTGATCATTGGGCTTCACATCCCAACAATCTCCCCCGTGAAGTCCAACCAACACAACCATGCACTGTCATCCCCTGCATTTCCAAACTTATTTTCACATCACAGTCAGGCTTGAAGTTTTTAACTTTGCCAAATATTGTTCACGGACACTACGAATCAATCTTCTCCAGACCAAGTCAGATAAAACGAAGCTTAACACAATCTAGACAAAATATTTATCATCTCTGCCACTTGCCCAGCTGAATACAGGCCAATACACGCCAACAACTCCTCCAATTCCACTAGCAACAAAATCATTAGCACTTCCACTGATCTTGCTACGCCCAGTGATCTGCAAAACGCTCTTGTTGTCCACCAGTACTTCAACCTCATCTTTGCTCATGCTAGGGACAAACTTTAACCAAACTTCTTCACTAGAATCAGCACTGTGCGGTAGAACCAACACATTTGGCATTTCTCGAACCCAAGCTTCTATCCATTGTGGATCCTCTGCACCATCCAATGCGCACCTTGCCATAGTTCTATCTTTCAAAAGTTGCTTAATGCACAATCATCCAACAAGTAGTTGCTACTGGTATTTACAATCAAAGCCCCCAAATTGGCAACTATCTTTTCAATTATCTCCATTTCTAGTCAATGGTATGGTTCACTGTTTTCCTAAAAACCTAATGACCTGGCCCAGTTCTTCCACAATCTAAACTCTGACCGCAGTTTACCTTGATCAAAATGGAACTCTGCCCTAGCACGTTCCCTATCTAGCACAGCCATTTCCTCCTCATGTGTGCTTATGATGGTATCAAAAACTCTCTCTGCGTTCAGATCTTCAATCTACCATTTGACTAAATCTTTTTGTTTTAAACCTACCAAACCAGCATCATCTTTAATAGATTCTTCATGTTCTCTTAGTCTCATGACGAGCGCACAAGTTACCTTCTGGAAGTGCTCATATGTTACTTTCATTTTCTGCAGTCGTTGGTCACCAGCTTCTGCTGCTGGTGTTGCTGCCCTTGAAGCTTGACTACCCATTGTTTTTGGTTGGTCTTCCCAGGTTGTGGAACCTGGTTGTTGCTCATTATTGTCATCATCTTGAAAGTCGGCCAGATCAATCTCGTTTGAATCAACACTGATTATGAATGTGTTTATAAGTTTTGTTGCCATATGAACATGGGTTGGCCGCACCTCAGACTCTAGGTGGACATGAGCAATGGCCTTAGATAATCTTATCAAAGCTTCTAGTTGTCTTACTGTAATTTTGTATGCAACCCGACTACCAGGTGCAGCATCATCTCGTCTTAAGGATACATATGAATCTGCTAGGACCTTTCTTGCTTCAAGACCTAAGCTAGGTTTTACTGTCTTTGCATGGGCAATGTAGCGCTGAAAGACAATCCCATACACGGGTTGATTCGCTACCTATGTCACATATTCCAACGGGCTAAGAAATTCTTCTGCCAGGGCTTTGTCCACGCCAGCTTCACCACCGTCCTTGGAAACAGAGTGAGGGGCTCAAAATTCTTCTTTTCCTTCTGTCTGCATTATCTTATCATCTCCAAGCACGACATCTTCTTTCGAACTACACCCAAATCTTTGTCTCTACCATTCTGTAATTGTGAATGCTCCATTTTCTCCCCCAATAATGTCGTTATCTTCGTCCTCCTTTGCATTATCAAACTAGGGGAAAGATGTACTGTTACCTGCAAAGGAGGGTGATTGGAGGGAAGGGTCAGAAGGTATAGCGTAATAAGAGCAGATGGAGCCATCAGACATGGTGATGAAATGCTTTTCCAACACGTCGAAGCCTATTTGAGGCAACCCCTGCGCAACCTTCCATTGCGCGAGACTATTTGCATCATATGTCGCCTAAGGGTTCAATTTTTCATGACTTTTGGCATCCCCGTCACTCTCTTCACTGTTATTCACGGCATCTCCTTCCCCCTTTGGACTGAACAACTTCAAAATATCCCAAGGTGAAGCATAATCATTCTGAGACCCAACTGGTGTTTGGTTAGCAATGAAATTAAGAGAATTGGCATCTGACGTTGGTCCAAAACTGCAACTTGGGAAAATGGCCCTTTCTATCGGCTGCCATCGTGGCTCTTTTGGTGCAGGCGGCAGCTTAAAAGTTCCTCCGCCACCTCTGCCTCCAGCTAGGCCAATGGTAGGCTCCTCCTGCCATGATTTAAATGGAGTTTCCTGCCTCTCGTGCACAGACCCTCATCCTCTGCATGTCTCTACCAATTTTGGCTTGTGGCCATTTGTTTCGGCTTCCAACACAACCTTCGAATCTCCACATTCTAGTACCGCATCAAAAACACTTTCCTCCAGAATTTCTTTTCTTGAAGCCAAATTCTGGTTAGATTCCAAAAAGTTAAGAAATTTACCAGTGACGTCGCCCGCAAGTAGGTCCTCCTCTACACCAACAGGTTGGACCGGCTTAAGCTTTGCAACACCATTTCCAGCTTCCAGTGCCAAATCTACAACCGGCTTGGGCATGGGATTTTCTTTTGGAGCCCATGATACTTCCCCAACACCTGGGAATTCATTCTCCTCCAAAACAATCCACAGAGCACTTTCAGACCTTCCCTCGTCTGGTTCCTCTACCCCTTCTTCTTCTCTTACTTTCTTTCTCCTTTTGGATCACTGCCTTTTTCTACATTTTTTGCTTCTCTTCAAATTGTCATACTCATAATAAAAAATATCAACAGTATCTGCAAACGACACTTTCTTCTTCTATGTCGCCTAATGATCTACGTGAGGCGCCCTATCTTCAAACCGGTACTCGGCATCGGGAGCCCCATCAACTCCTCTTCTACTACCAAATTCCAACATGCTTATGAAATCTTCCATAAAAAATTCAGTTTCAGCATCTAATTCATCCAGAAAGTCTTCAGTAGAATGAACAACTTCATTATAAAATTTTCCAGAGCCACAGGACCAAGACATGAGAACTCGGGCCCAATCATCGAAAGCTGCTACGTCCATTTCTGCGTAACCTCACAACCTTGCTCTGATACCAATTGTAAATATTAAAACAAACACACAGAAACACAAGACACAACACAAATTACGTGGTTCACCAAAACTGGCTACATCCACGGGAAAGCAGGGAAAACTTATATTAATTGTTATATGATACATGGTTTGCACTCATGTATTTATACAAAGCTCTTCGAAGGAGAATGCGAATGGTCATGTGACCATTGGGCTTCACATCCCAACAGTCAGCACTGCTGTTCATAACAGAAGTTAAGGAATAAGGAACAAATTAAACTGCTACTCCACTGAAGGAACTTGCGTCTGTTTGAATGTAACTC
Source organism: Sequoia sempervirens (assembly GCA_007258455.2). Classification (NCBI taxonomy): domain Eukaryota; kingdom Viridiplantae; phylum Streptophyta; class Pinopsida; order Cupressales; family Cupressaceae; genus Sequoia; species Sequoia sempervirens. The sequence continues at coordinate 70,555 of VDFB02202766.1, read as the reverse complement.
CTCGTCAAATAGATCATCGCCATTTCTGCAAACTGAGAGACCCTCATCAAAAACAAAAAGAAACTTATATAAACTGTTGCCTTCAATGAGAAAACCAGTGTCAACAGTCTGTCACCGTATATGGATATTTTCTTCTTATTTCCATCGCCAGAGTTCCAAACCTAAAACATAAAAAAAAAGAGTTACAATACCATTCATATTTGTTACGAAATTCCAGTGCATTTCAGTAGGGAAAACCCCCTGAATAAACTCTGGTATTTCAGTTTATTTTGATAAAATGGGTGCGTTGTCTAGGATGATCTGTGTAAGGAATTCGATATTAAAGTAGATGAGGGTGTGGACCCCATTTATAGGGAGCTTTCAACATTGAAGTAACCACCGGTACATGTCTGTGGAGGCTAAGGGCACATATTTGGACAAGTCCCAAGTCACAGACAAAATTATTTCTGTGTTCAAGCAATCTCAAAAGGTTGAACCTTCCAAGGTAAATATATTTTTCCTTCTCATTCGTAATCTTGTCAGGCAATTATAATGTGAGTGTTGATCATTGAACCCAACTGATTTTCTGGTTCTTGGTAAAGTTGTCTGATATGGGTTATGCTTGAATGCATTTATTTTCAAAGATGTGTAGAAATGATCAGGCTTGAATGTATCCGTTCATAGTGAACCTCTAGAGCCGAACAAGGTGGTGGGGAGATCTCAATACCCCCTTACGACTATGGTGAATTTAAGTGCTATGTGATTATTTGAGCTACTAGATTCGTGTTAGAGTTGCTGGCCTTTTTACAGTGTAGAGTGTGGATTATGCTTCAAATAGCTCCATTATGTGTATTAATGAGTAGTTTAATCGATTTAAGACCAATTTAGAGATTATTGCGTGGTTCTATTTTGTTGTTTTTTTTTTCATGGCTTTACATCATAGAATGTATTTTTTAAGTGTGTATGTAGCTTGTTTTTCACATTTTGTATCATTGTTGTGTTTATTTTTGTAAGGTAATTCAAATATACACTGCTTTAGTGAACACATGTAGTTTCATAATGTATATAATAAGAGGTACTATATGTATAGTAAAAGTAATTTCAAAATTAAATATGGAATTGAGACACAATTCATAATTGATATTCAAAGCCAATTGTTAAATTATAAATATTAAAGATAAATCAATAGTTTATATCATCGTAATATTATTTAGAATTGGGATTGAATGGGCAAACGAAAAAAATAAATAGATTTCAAATGCTGCTTTTGCATATGGTGTAGAGAAAAACATTATATATATTTTTTGCTTTCTGAAACCAATGTGTAATCTGATGGTGGCAGCTCTCAGCAGGGCGAAGGGGCAGTCCCATTACAAAGTCCTGGGGTGGTGCCTTGGAAATTTCCCCTCCTATGATACAGGGTGGGATCAAGGGGTGAAACCTTTGCCACTAAGCTCAAATTAATATCTTTAAGGCCACTGGGACCTTCATGGCCCATGCCACTTTTTGTTATGTCAATGTTTTTAACCAAGCTTCAAATCCTTAAAAACAATACACTTTTTAAATTAAATTCTTTTTTTATTTTTATTTTTTTTCTAGAAACTGTTGTATTTTTGGAATCCTGTGGGTTTTCTCAAGGTGCGCCTAGGGGCCAGATTTAGACCGGGATGAGAATCTGACCTGGAATTGTTTGGGTTTGTCCAGGATTACTGGAAAACCTGGTAACATAAACTATATCTTGTGTAATTGTCTTATGGAATTATATCTTGTGTACTTGGGTAAGGACCAAAAGATTCTGGTAATGCCAAATCGCTGAGAATATTGATTCTTAGATCCTATTGTAAATAAATTGTTTTCTAGCAATTGGAAGTACTAGTTAGGACTATTGTTAGATGATGACATAGAACTACCCAAACTTCTGTAGCTAATTTATAGATTTGTTATGTTTTTTTTTTCTTATTTTGAATATTTAACTTGTCTGTAATTTTTGTTGTTGTTGGGAATTCATATAACAATCTTAGTTTGTTTCTGCAACTTGTTAGCATAAAAAATAGTAGCTTAAGCTGTTTGATTAATCAACATCTTTTAGTTTAAAGCCAAGGACTGAGGGGCATCTATTCTACCAAATTTACCTAGGCTATGACCCTGGCCTCAACCCTTATTTATTGTACTTCTGAGGAATTTGATGTCATGCCCCTGTCAATAAGATGAGATCATGAGTGTCTTTTCCTTTCAACAAGTCCCTAATGGCTGTGTTTTATTCCTTGCTTTTAACCAGGGATGCCCTACTATATGGATGCTTGTTTTTTTTTTATAGAAAAATGGATTTCAAGGTGTTGATGTTTATCATTTTTTTTGTGAATGCATTTTAGTACAATTGGATTATATTTGAATAGGATCACAAAATTTACTTGCTTTGTGGAATGAGTTTTTGACTTTGTTAGGTTCCTATGTGAATGGATTAGAATCAAGTGAGACAAATTCAAACAGGGGAGTGCTTATTGGTGTGTGAGTGGATTAGGTTTCGATGTTTTTTAACATCAAATTAAATTTGTGTAGGATCAGTTGCAATGTTCTACAATTAGAAGTTAAATTTTTACTGTTTCGATTGCAAAAATCTGATTCAAAGTTAAACTTGTGTTTAGTTGATTGCACATTTTAATTATTTGAATTTAAAGTTGTCTATTAAAGGTTGCAATTTTTTTTTGTCTTAAAGTGTACATGTCAAGTGTTGTTGCAATTTAAATTTAAATTTTTTAGGTTAAATTGACAGTTTTGATAGCAAATTTCATTTATTTTAGGTTATATTTGTGTAGTGTTGAATGCAAATTTCTCATATTTGAAGTCATATTTGCGTCGAATAGGCTTCAAATATATGAAATTTAAAGTTTAATTTGTATATTGTTAAATTGCAAATTTCAGTAAAGTTAAAGATGTGTGGCAGCTATTCAAATTTCTGTAAGGTGTCGATTGCAGTTTGCCTTAATTTTGAGTTATATGTATCTAGCATTAGTTTTTCAATTATCTTCAAGTCGGTTTAAGTTAAATATGTGTATTGTTAATTGCAAATTTCACTTATTTTGAGTTCCCCATCGCCACATTTTCCATCTTTCTTGAACTGCCATCTTTGATCATCTTCCTTCTTGTGCCTATAGATGTCTATAAGGGACGGTGATAGTCATATTTACTATTGCACAACCACCTTCCAAGATGGAAGCCAAGGTTGAGATTTACTTTCATTTTGGAAGTGAAGAGCCACAAACTGCATTTGTCCAATATAAACAAGCTGATCAAGGACTATTATGGTGCCAAGGGAGACGTCAAGATTGAATTTAGATAGTTAAAAGAGTTGTTAATAAGAAATTGGGAGGGATTCAAGAGGTTGATAAAATTAAACATGTATCATGTTTTGTAGATTGATTAATCATATTCAAGTAAGTGCTTGATTAAATAATTTTGAATGCGGTGTTATGTGTTGCAAATTTTAGTTTGCATGTGGTCGAATTAATAATAATAAGTGTTAAATAATGGAATGAAATAAACTTACACAAATTTAGATTTTTTCCTTAAAGAAAATAAGTCTTATTTGATTTTGAATATTTGCATTTAAAACATAAAACAATGCAAATGAAAAAAGAAGGTTGTCATCAAATTGACAAAAAATAGTTTAGATTTTTTCCTTAAAGAAAATAAGTATTATCTGATTTTGAATATTTGCATTTAAAACATAAACCAATGCAAATGAAAAAAAAAGTTGTCATCAAATTGACGAAAATGATTGCAAATGGGAATAGAATGTTTCCATCGAGTTGTCAAAAGAATATTTATCGCTGAAACTTGTTTTTTATGACTCAATAGTGGTTTGTAGGACTTGTTTCAAGCTCAAATCTCACATTATATGTAGATTGGATAATATTTTTAGCTGTTTTATCACACATTACATAAATCAAAGAGAAAAAGTTGTTAAAATCTTTTAATTCTGATTTAGATTGGTTAACATTTTTAGTTGTTACATCACACTTCACATAAATCAACAGAAAAAGTTATTGTAATACCTATGATTCTATTTTTAGAGAGCCCCAATAACTCTAATGGGGAAGAAATAAATAACTTAGCAAGCAACGATGTCATTGGTGCATGTAGAATTTTATATATATTTATAGAAAATATACTCTACGATAGAAAACACCACCATCAAACATTTTTTCCCTCCAATTTCTATTTCCTTTGCTCTTTTCAAATTAAAGCTCTTCGGCGTACCCATTGCACACATAGGTGCGATTGCTAGTTAAATTAATATTATTGTTATATTTATAATTATATTATATTTTATAATAGAACTTATTAGATATAAATATAATATAATATATAATTAGTGTATAGTATTTTTAAAAGTAATTCGCATGTAATTATATATAATATAATTATATTTAATTATATATAAGATTTGATATAATATAAATTGTATCATGATTATATATTATATTTTTATATGATGTAAATTATTAAACTCATTTTTAAAATTTAAATTATAGTTATACTTATTATTATATATGAGATTATATATATATTTATATCCCTATTTCTACCCCCCTCTCTCTATATATATCTATCTTATTACCTCTCTCTCATCTCTCTCTATCTTATTACCTCTCCTTGCATCTCTATCTTCCCCTTCTATCTTTCTCGCTATATCTATCTCCCCCTCTTTCTATCCCCATCTCTCCTTTGTCATCTCTATTTCTCTCTCCCTCTCCCTCCCTCTTTATCTATTTATATATCTCTCCTTCTCTATCTCTATGTCCATATTCTCTCATGTACACACACACCCTATTTTCTCCCTATCTCTCTATATCTCTCTCTCTCTCTCTCTCTCTCTCACATACATTCCTTGCTTCTCCCTCCCCATCCCTCTCTATCTCTTTGCCCTCTATCTCTCTCCTTCTCTATTACTTCTCTCTATCACCTCCTTTATCTCTCACTCTTGACTCATCTATTTCTATATTCCCATTTCTCCCTCTACCTATATCTTGTTGTCTCTTTCTCACTCTTATTAACTCCAATTCTCCTCTCTCTATATCCCTCTCTACCTCTCTCTATATATCATTTCCTGTATATTTATCTTTCTATCTCTTCATCTCCCTCTCTCTCATTCTCTCACTTACATAAAAAAACACATTCATTTTTTCTCCCTCCCTATCTCTCCCCCTCTCTCTATACCTCTATCTCTCTCCATTCCCCTATTTATATCTTCCTCTATCTAGATATCACTTTGTCTCTCCTCTATCCATTGAGTTGTCTCTCCCTCTCCCCCTCTTTCTCATTCACTTCATTTCTCCCTCCATCTCTCTTACTTTGCATCTCTCACTATTTCTCTCTCCCTCTTACTCCTCTCTCTCTCTTTCTATCCATATCTTTCTCTACCTCTATCTCCCTATCTCTATATCTCTCTCCCTATCTCTATCACTTTCCCTACCCCTCTCTATCTCTCAATAACACCCTCTATATCTCTCCCTCTCCCACTCCCTTTCTATATATTGATTTATCTCTCTCCCTCTATCTCTATCTCATAATCTTCATCTATCTAACCTTATATCTCTTCCTCTCTCTACCTCTCTCTATATATTACTTTTTATCTCTATCTTTATTTTTCTATCTCTCCCTCTCTATATATTTATCTCTTCCATATCCATCTATCCGTCTCTCCTATCTGTCTTTATCTCTCCATGTCCTCTCCACATCCCTCTCCTTCAACCCCATCTCCATCACCATCTATATCTCTATCCCCTATTTAGAATCTCCTTAGATCCCCCCTCTCTCTCACTCTTCTCCCCTCTATTTATCCTACATTCTATCCCTCTCTCTCCCTCTTTCCCTAATGCAAACATAACATGAATCAGTGATGGAACTTGATTATCTTCTTCATTCAGAGGTTTTGTTTTTGTCGTGTTTGAACCTTTTAAGTGGATCACTTCTCCATTATAATTTTTTTTCAGCATCATTATTTGTTCAATAGCCTAACAATTGTCCTCATGTATTAAAAATAAGTATTTAAGACCAATTTTTTTCCAAATTAACCTTCCACCCCTCTTCGGCATACCTATTGCACACCAAAGTGCGATTAAGAGGTAGAAACGGGCCTGGCGATGACAAAGATTTGGGTGCTCACCCATTCACAGGGCACAATGCAAGCCAAGGAACATGGGTCGATGAAAAAGTAGGGAGCAGCCGAGGCTTTCCAGAGGTGATGCCATAGCAGCCAACAATGGTGACTTCCCTAAAATTGCAGGCCTTATAACCCTATAATCCTCGTGTTCTTCCGGTATTTTGAGCACATAAGTCTTGAAAAAATCAGCCGATCCCTGAATGGACAAGGCAAGCTGAGTATGATTTGGCGAAATAATTGTTCACAATGGAAGCCTCTGAATCACTGCCAGATCCGAGCAAGTTGTCAGCCTCTGCTCTGGACTATTTGGACCGAAATTTTCAGACATATGATGATTTCGCGAAGGCTCCTGAATTGGCCTCAAGTTTGGAAAATGAATGTTTAGAAATAGAGAGCAATCTCAATAGTATTGATAGCAAAATTACAGAAGCAATTTTGAAATGGGCTTCGCATTCCCTTCAAATTAGAAGCTTGCTTCAAGATCTCACTCAGACAATCGAAGCCAACCTGAGCCCAGGTAGGGATGTTGAGTTTGATAGCTAGAACTTTATTTAGATTTAACACCCACAGCTGATTTTAGCGTTAATGGATACTTACATGATTTGGGTTTTCTTTGAATATATGATAACAGAGGGAATTGGGTCCAAAACATCTAGTACAAATGAACAAATTTTGGTTGAAGAGCTGCCACAACTTGCAAGAGAGGTAGCAAGCGTTGAGAAAGTTAGAATCTATGCAGGTATGGACCCAGAATCTCTGCCACCACTTTCCCTGTTTTTTTTCTTTTATTATTATTAGTGCTACAACTCAGTCGATCTCTTTATGGTTTGTTTATGAGGAATCTGAAAATGGCTTGTTTCAGAAACTGCAATACAGTTGGAGGCTTTAGTTGGAGATCTTGAAGATGCAGTTTCCAGTGCCATGGCTGGGAATTCGAGAAAGTATTCCTCTAGAAAGCTTTTGAATTTGAGTGATTCTGAGGTTAGCAACTGTCTTGAAAATTACTAATTAATAATGCATATTATGGAAATACATCCATAACAAACTGCTTAAACTGACTTGTAGAAAATAAGGAAGTATAACAAGCACAGTATGTCATACCAAGACGACTTCGCATAAAATTATGTCGAGTCTGAAGAAATAAAATGCTTATCCTAGGATTTAGATACATTTTTAAACACAACATTAGACACCTCTTTGTTATTGTGCAATTTTCTTGACTGTCAGGTAGGGATGAATTTGTGCACTTGTTGGAAGGGATATCTAGATCGAAAATGTAAATCTTATCATTTTTTCTCGCCGTAAGTAATATGGCTTGATGCATATTCAGCCGCTGAGCCTTATCTTGTGTATTGAGGAAATAAGCATTGTCTGATCGTTTGTTCTTCGAGAGAACTTTCCTTCAAGGTAGTTTGAGCATTTGTAGAGATACATATTAGTAAGAATTGCTTGCTGTTTTGAAATCATATTGCAATGTGCAATTGTACAGTAATGTTTGTGTTGGTTTTGGCTTTAGATTGTTGCAGGACCTCAGGAGAAGCAATTGACGGCTGTGAAGGCTCTTAAGGATATAGAAGATGTTTTAGATGGAATTATACAGTCAAGGCCCCAGTGGAAACGTCTTCTGACAGCTGTGGATATCAGGGTGGATCGGGCAATAGCTGCCCTAAGGCCTCTGGCTATTGCAGACCATCGTGCACTCTTAACCTCTCTTGGATGGCCACCTTCCCTGGCAACAACAAATCTTGGAAGTGACAACCAAGGTAAAAACATAAGATTGTCGAACCCACTCCTTGAAATGCAAGGAAATGTTAAAGAAAGGTACAGTGAGAGCTTTCTAGCCCTGTCTATGCTGCAATCGGTTCAGTTGCAGCGTAGAAAGCGTCAGCTCAATCAGTTTGAACAAGGTAGTGACACTTCTGGGAGAAAAATAAATGGCGCTAAGTTGAAGCTGAGTTTGCATGAAGCACTTTGGACTATAGAAGAATTGGTTTCACCAGTTATGTCAAGGGCAGAACATCATTTCTCAAAGTGGACCGCAAATCCTGAATTGATTTTTGCATTTGGATACAGAATTAGCGAAGAATTTATTGATACTGTGGATAATATTTTGCAGCCCCTTCTTGATAAGGCAAGGCTTGTAGGGTACAGTGCAAGAGAAGAATGGGTTTCTGCAACAGTATCCATGATCACAACCTATCTTGCAAAGCAAGTATTTCCGGACCTTGTGACAAGTTTGGTGGAGCAAGAGGCATCTGCTCAGGCAAGGAGTTCATGGCTTCATCTTGTTGACCTTATTATTGCATTTGATAGGCGAATGCAAGCAGTTGTAGTGAGGTCAGGGGTTGCACCCTCTCATGTTGACGATACAGAGACTTTGGGGATCTCCCCAAATATTTTGGAACTTAGGATGTCATGTATGACAGTATTTTGTGACTGTCCTGACTGGTTAGAGCTTTGGGCTGACATAGAGCTGAAGGATGCACAAGAAAAACTGAAAGGCGTGCTTGAAACAGAGAGATCCTGGGTAATCAATATGAAACCTGATCTCTTATCTGGTCTCAATAGTCAGTTGACTTATGAAAGCACTCGTGGAAGTTTTGTGTTCTCTACTTGGGAGGATTATAAAGCTCCTTCAGGGGCAGAATCTGTAATTTCAACTACATGGGCTGTGGTAAATCGCTGTCGCACTTTACCTGATATTCTTTTGCGCTTCCAATTTATCAGGACTGCTGCTGCTCCAATTTTAGCAGGGTATCTAGATGTGTTGCTTCAACGCTGTCAGGAAGCTGAAGCCTTGACTGCTCTGGCAGATGATGAGGCCATGTTAAAAGTTGCCATTTCCATTAATGCTGCCAGGTACTGTGAATGCATTCTGCAGGAATGGTGTGAGGATATATTTTTTCTTGAGCTTCAACTTGCCCGAGAGTCGGAAGGGAGGGAAACTGTCGACATAATGGCTGGTGTAGATTTGGTAAGGAATATAGAGAACAGCTCCAATCTGTGCGGTTCTATTTTTGATGAAGAAATTGAGAACTTTAAGAAGTTTCAAAGAGACTGGCTTGCAAAGCTCATTGCCGTTATTTTAAGAGGATTTGATGCTCGATGCCGAGAATATGTACGTAACAAGAAACAATGGAAGGAAAAAGTTGTCAAGCAAGAATTACAAAGCATGGATATGCCAGAAGAGATCATGAAAGTTGATGAGATTGGAAATCAGTTTGTGAATTCTGAAGTTTCTGTTTCTGTAGCATTTGTTGAAGCATTGGATGTCCTGCATGCTCAACTAAAGAATTTAAAAGGGGCTCTGAATGAAGTGGATTTCATGGAACTCTGGCGGAGCTTAGCTAGTAGTTTAGATCAGTTACTCTTTACCAACATCCCTTTAAGCAATATTACATTTTCCAATCATGGTGGTTGTCAGTTCAAGGTTGATGTGCATGCATTATTCCTAGTCTTTAAGCCATTCTGTGCTCGTCCTGCAGGTTTTTTCCCACATCTAAGTGATTCTTTACAGCTACTTCTCATGTCACCTGCTGATATAGAGCTTTTACGAAAAATTATATCTGCTCCATCTTCAGCTGTGAAAGATGGAAACGATGGTACTAAATCGAAATACTTGAGACAATATGGAATAAGGAAAATATCAACGGGAAATGCAGAAAAAATTCTAAGGCAGAGAATATTAGAAGATTGACACCACACTTTTCTGGTTTGTGTAATTTATTTGATGACAGTCAGATTAAAGGGAATACATACTTTATCCAACCAGAATTTGCTATTCTTCTTGGAGCCTGCATGATTGGATTGGTTTATTTTTATATTTGATGTGCTGTATTGTCTTGGTTTCTTGGTTTAAATAACTGGACTCTGCTTAGAAGGGTTGATGCCTCCTCATTCGACTTTACTGTCTGCATTTACTCCCTGCCTTGTATCTTTCAAATCATAATCTCAAGTTTTGAAAATGAATAAATAATTCAATATGAAATTTTTTATACTGATCTAAGATTTTCTAAGTTTTTCACTTTGAAGGTACGTCTTGTCTGAGATTGTGTAAAATCTTTCTCAGAATATTCTTCTTGTTTGAGCTAAGTTTGCCTAAATTTTTCTTATTAAATTTCTTGTTTACATGGAATTCGTTTCTGCATTGTGTAAATCATGGAAGATTGTATCAGATGTAATGTATAATGCCTATTTTGTTGCATTTGCTTTAGTTCTGCTGTAAATAGTTTCTACCATTGCCAGGGGTGAAAAAGAAGAGGAGAAATCTATTTAGTAACTCAGCTACATTGGACCTTGGGATATAGTTGGAAACTTTTACCAGGTATTTATGTAAGCTCTTAACAGAAATTTTTATCTCTGTAAATTTCTGGGGACAAAAATTATTTGTTATCATTTCTTAACAGAAATTTTAATCTCTGTATGTTTTTGGGGACAAAAATTCTTTGGTATTGTCTCTAAAAAATTTTTAATCTCTGAAAATTTTTGGGAACAAGAAATTCTTTGATGGATATAATTCAGGTCTCCTGTATTTACATGACCTCAATCAATGCGCACAACAAAAACCATATATATTTCATATGAATTTGTGGTATTTTCTATTGTTAAATCTCTAGAACAGAAAACATTAGAAATCTGTAAGCAGCTGGTTTTGACACTTAGAAACATTTATTCCCATCAAGCAAGTATTTATGTTTTTTATGGTTTCAAAGTTCAGAAAGTATGGATGGGAGTTGAATTGCTCATCATTATAAATTTGCATTAAAGGAGTCATGGGCACGCAATGGTTAAATGAAAATGATATTTTAACTGGACATATTTAGGTTTAGAATAGAGAAGAGAGCTCCATAGTGGTGCAGGGTCTTATAGTTGTCATACAAACTGACAACTATTCATTGCTTTAGTAATCTTTTATAATCATGGACTTAATTTGGAAGATGTAAAATCTGTCATGTCTTCATTTATTTGACCCTAACAAGAAGGCATCAATCTCTGAGAAGAGATGTGAAACTAGCATAATTTGCTTTTGCAATGAAATGACAATTCCTTACCAACAAGTTTTAACAGAACATAAGAATTCTACAAGTAGTAAAAGTAAGGCGATTTGTACTAGAATCTAAAAATTCATGTCATAAACGATCCCTGGTAAGTTCGGAAAATCTGTAATGTCATGAAACTCCTGTTGACACTTTTGTTTTAAAACATTATTATTAAAGATTTTGTAAATGTTTAAAAATGTTTTATAAAGATAATGGGGAATGACAAACATGAAAGTTTGCATTGAAAATTTCAAGCAAAGGAAATAAAAAAAAGGGTTTTGACCAAGTTGTTTGCGCGCCTGAAGGAGGATGAGTTTCTTTCATTTTTAATAGCCCACGTAAAGGAATACATTAGGGTTTCTTGGCTGCACAATTGAAGGAGTTTTTCTGCAGAAGTTTCAGCAGATATTTCAAGAGGCAGATTTAATGGCATGTTGCAGGCTAGAAAAAACTAGCAGGAAGTTTGAGGGTTTTAAGGAGGTTTTACCTTTACCATGTAGCAAAGACCTGGAGTGATACATAAAATGGGAGAGCTTCCAGCTGTTGCAACAGATTGTTTCCACCAACAGACACCTCCCACAATGAAAATCACGTGGTTATCTTCTTTATTCTGCCAGGTATGTTTCTTGCATGAAAGGTGGAAGATACTTGCTGGTAATGTGTAAATGTTGGCCTCATTTTGAGATGTGATCAATGCATTCTGTTGGTGTCATTTTTGTTCACATGGTAGTTTGAGCTTGATATAATGAGTCTTTTAGGATCATGGAGGTTGAATGCATTTGTTGTTGAAATCCGAGTTTTAAAACCTGTCTGCTGATTAAAGATTGTCAAGTGTTAGAAACATTGTCTAAACCCTATCATACATCATTGACTGCCCAAAAAACCTTCTGAGACACCAGTATAGTTTATCAAGAGGGCAAAATCAGGTGAGGTTAACTTTATGGAAGACACTATGTTAATCTTTGAGTCAAAGATCAATGAAATTAAGGATATTTTCATGATTATGGCAATGGCTTCTTAGCAGCTTGTTTGGGTGTTTATAATGATAATCTTGAAGAAGTTATTCATCACAAATATGAGGGACACAATGTTTTGATGACAAAGATTACAAGTGGACAGCATTGAGAGTAATGTCAAACAGTGGTAGAAAGGCAGCAACTAAAGCATTTTTCTTAACAGGACAGTCATAGTATCATGACAGTAATGAAGAATCAAGGAACATATTTTACTTATACCTTTGCTTCCAAAGATGATGGAGACAAGCATTACAGTGTACATACATTCCATGAGTCAATGTTATAGAATAACACCAAGATTTACAAGCAGAGTCTTGGTGGTCACTGTGATCATCCATGGTGTGGAATCCCAACTCTAGCAACTTCTCAAGTTGGAGAGTCGGTTGCCAATATTGTTTTTAAATCTAATTGCTTCTGGATTTGATTGTGTGGTAGTCTTTTTTCATCAACGTTTCGGATCACACTCAGTGATCCATCATCAGGATAGAGAGTTGAAAAAGATCATCCAGAAGCAATTAGATTTAAATTCATATGGATTGTGGAAATCTAATTACATTGCCAATATTGCTTCAAGAATGACATATTCATTCTTATTATGTACTTGTAGACCAAGGTCATGGTATTCTTGAAGAGAGGGATAGTCTTGCAATCCATCTAATGCTCTTTAAGAAAGGAAACTCTGCCTTCCATCTAATACAGAAAGCCTAGTCTATTTGTTATATTATTTATGTTGTGGGAGTGCACCACAGCTATAATATTTGAAATATGCTTTGCAGTGTAAAGAAAGGTTCTGGGAAATAAGAAGATCTGAGACAACAAGGAGGGCAGCTCAGTGTCAAGTTGTTACAAAATAGGCATGACAGGGCAGTGATATCACGCCAAAAATAAAGGACAGTCCAATCACAGCATGTAGATGGCAGTCACTTGCAAAGTTGCAGACTTTAATAGAGATGACAGTCACTGTGATCTACCATGACAGAGTTTGGAGAGTGAATAAATAACTGTTTGACAGGGACAATATGCACAGCAAGGTTGGTGAGGACATGAGGACAGTTAACATTTGCCAAAGGCAGCAAAGATGCTACAAGTGTCAGTAGGACAGGGTTTTTTAAAAGAAAAGTGCACACTCCATAAACAAGGAGAAGACCCTGATTAAGTCTTTATTATTCTACCAACTATCAATATATATGATTGAGTGAGTGTTTGCAAGGCATTAAAGGGACAGCCATTGTCAAAGGCAGAGATAAAGTTCAAAGCAAAGGCAGTCTAGAGAGGCAGTCTTCGAACCAGCATTTCAAAGAAAGTATGGAGGATAGTGCCAAAGCTTCATATGATAGAGCTAGAAGGCCCATAAGGTTTACAGTGGTTTGGCCTAGGACATAATATGGGCAGCAAGAAAAAGTGATTTCATAGGAGTACAGCCAATAATGAGAGAAGTAATGTGACTGTCTTTAAAAGGTGCAGGATATAGTCATAAGAAGACAGTCAATACATTGAACTTAAACCACTACATGCCTACAGGTGACTACAATAGAGGTTTAGTGTACAAGGAGATGATGCATAGTCCTTTTAGAATGATAATCTTTCGAAGAATATTATGTAAGGGTAGTGTATTAGAGTGATAGTTTTAAAGAAGGGCAGTCTAAAAGTATGAGACAGTCTAGTATAAAGATCAACATGCCAGTAAGGAACACAATCGTGCAAGTAAGATCCAAAGATGGTCTTCAAGTGTTTGGTGTGTGGACAGGTCTGTTATAGGCCTAAAGAAGATACAGTTGCAATCTACACAAAGAAACACTAGAAGGGCAGTCACGTAGATGTCAAGAGGAACGGTGATAAGGCACTTCATAAGATAGAGCTTCAAAAGATAGAGGTTATAAAGACTACAGTACAGTCCTCATAAGCAGTTTGATAGTCACATAGGGCAGTCAGTTAAGTGTCAAGGTTACATATGTTGCTAGGGTCCTTTAAAACCATCAAAGGATTGACACTCGGTGTAGCAACAAAATTAAAAGACAGTGTAGGTAGTCCTCATGGCTAAGAAGAGCAGAGCCATTTGAGGAGGCAGTCATATGACTAAAGAGCTTGAAGAAACCTGTAAAGGGGTGACTGTTCTTTCATCTTTGCATAGTAAAAGACAATCATAGATTTTACATTGCTTGAAAGATCAAATAACTGTATGAGAAGGTACAGTAGTCAGTGTTATAATGGAGTCAAGAAGTCTTCAAATCAATGGCTGTGGCCTGAAAGATCAAGCACAGTTTAAGGGTGGTGATGAATGAGTAAATCTAGTGGACAGCGCATGAAGACACAGAAGATAACAGTCCTTAAGCCTTGTCAAGGGTACAGTCATGTATTAATAAACTGTGGAATGTGCAATGGGGTTATTATGGACTTTGATATCAATGAAATAGCAATGAACATTGAGTGTAACACAATATAAGCAAAGACAGTGAATGCAATTGAGAGAGACACTGCCCAGCATGGAAATGGAAGGAGCAACACAAGTTGATATTAAAGGGCTATGTGGGCATTTTTAACACTGCTTAAAAGAACACACTCCAATGGCTACAGTAAGAAGATGCAGGAAGAAAATATCCCTGTTTTGTGTCTATCACTGTGATTTATATGGTCCTATTTATAGTAACAAAAGGGAATCACAGATACTTGTTAAGTGATATGAGGTTCAAAATGGATAGTTAATACCCAATAAAATGAAGCCTGCTGGACATCAGTGACAAAGAGATAGCAAAGTTAGAATGCAACTTGGTTCCAACTATAGATAGGGTACTAAGTACAATGTGACAAAGATCAAGCACAGTTAAGAATGCACAGGAAGGAGTCAGTCATGATAAGTAGGGACAGTGTTTCAGTGCTTGTCAAGACAAGTACAACCACAGACTTATTAAAACGGTGTCAAAGGATGCAATTCACTATGAACAGCAGCTAATGAAAGATGCCAAATGAAATGTCAAAGGACGAGGATAAAATGTCATAGACAACATTGAAACTAAACAAGTAAAGGAACCGCGTAGCCACTCAGGGTGGTTTATCTCTGACTTTGAAAACATGAAAAATGAGAGAAAGAGGCATGCTATTATAGCAACCTTTGAGTAGGATAGTCCAAGCATAACAAGGACAGTTTGTGACAAACTATGAAGGGACAAGAGATGCAAGTGATTGGTTATATCATACATATGTTGTTATTTATATTTATGAAGACATGGTTATGGCACTATACATTAGTTTGTTTTGAAGGTTTTGTTGTATTGCATGAGAGGTGAATCTAGGGACAGTCAAAAGGGCAATCATACTCCCCATGACAGTGACATTGACATCATTAAGGCTGCTCTTAAGGGGCTTTCAAGACTGTTTACTGAAGACATGACAATAGAAAGAAGAGGACAGCAGGTTTGATGAAGATCATAGTCTAGACATAAATGGCAAGGACAGTGATAAGACTTTTGGAGAGAAAAGAATGCACAGTAAACTTATTAAGAGAACAGTCCATGGCATTAGTGATGGTATGACCGTGTATGAGGAGTTGGCAGCTACAAGCTCTTGAAGTTCTCCTACGCCTCCAAGAGATTGTTGACCATTTCAAAGGAAACACATCTCCTATGAACATGGTAAAGGGGTTTTGGTAGTTTTGGAGTGGTGGAGGTTAGTAATGAGCAGTTGAGAGGATATAGGGGTCGGTTTGGGTGACTTGGAGGGCAGTTGGCAAGCATATAAGAGCTTCTTTTAACAGTTTCCAAGCAGATTGAAAGGTCAAATCAAAGTTTCTTAACTCGAGCAAGAGAAGGCAGTTCTTAGGTGCCTATGTGGAGATCGAGCAGCCAAGTCAAGCTAAAAAGTCATTAACTGCGTTTAATTATGACCTATATTCTCTCCCATGTGGGGATAGAGAAAAGGCACGCCTAGGCTCATAGTTTTGTCAGTTCTTTCACTTTTGGAAAAGGCATTGTAAGCTACAAAAGCTTCTTTTCTCTTTTTTTTTGTGACTGTAACTCTGATTTTCAGTTTTCAGACTGAAAAAAGCAATGTAATTTCATATTTTCATGTAATTAGAGCATATTTCAGACTTGTGCAAGTTGTAAAGACACCTTCCAGCAATAAAATCTCAGTTCCCTACCTTCAAAAGCTTGTTTTATTGTGTGCAACTTGGTAATTGATGTTTATTTTTGTGATTTCATGAATAAATTTTTAAGTATATGTCTTATTTTGACACCTTTAAATAAGAAACAACATATTTTGTGTAGGTTATAGTTTGTGTTAATGTGAAAATAACTCCTATTTGTGAAGAACACTCAATTTTCTTCCTTTTAGAACTGAAAATACTCAACCTTTCTATAAAACACTGATACATGAGTATGTTAAAGCTTGAGTTGTGTAAACATAGCTGAGTTCTTGATCTTTTGTGTGTCAAAACAACAGTACTAGGTCTGAAGAAAACACATTTGGTGCATCTCCCACATAGTTTCATTTTTATGCCGTCTTTCTACCCTTTTCATCAGTAGCAGCAGTAGTTTAAGTTAGGATAGGTGAACACCAAGAGAACCGGCTCACTCTGGAGGTTAACTCCCACATCCTGAACCCACAATCAGGGGAGAACCCGCAATCAGGGGAGTTATCCCATGTTTCACTAGTAGGCTGAGTTTTACAACTCAATAAGGGTGCACTATTTGGTGATAACAACTCAAAATACAAATTTTTGAATTTCCAAAATTTTCTGGATTCTTGATATATTTTTATAATTTGCACTTTCAGAGGCCTTTGGATTATTTAGGGGCACGTTAATTCCAAAATGCCTGTCACTTTTGCTAATTCATCATAGAGAATTTCCTTTGATTTTTGACACATCAGATTTCCAAGTTCAACACTGGTGAACAAGTGAGGTGACCTATTAGTTTTCCATTTTTTTTAATAATTCTGTCCAAAAAGCCACCTAGAACATTTGTAATGCATCAGAATATTTTTATTAAACCCTAAACTTTGGTTAGTGAGGATTTTCCTTAAGAAATCTATCTGATATCCCAATGTAGTTTATTGCATCTGTTATGTGGAACACTAATGTAGAATAAAAAGGCAGTTCTTGAACACATGTGCCCTTTTTCATGTCACAAGCTTTCTACGCAGCCACTTTTTTTGTTTCTAAGGTGTAGTCTTTAAACTGTAAAGTGATCTAGAGGTATTTGCATGGGTGCTCAGATTGGTATCAAGAGTGAGTTCTGTGTAAAGCTCATGTGGGTTTTTTCATCCTGTTGATTTCTCTTTTCTGTTATTGTTCTTATATTAATGCATGTAATGTTAGTGTTTTTGTCAGCATCAGTAACAAAGCTGAACATACCCAACAATGCTGCTGCAACTGAAATTTCTGGAAAATAAGTACTTTTGATTATGCTATAGCGGATGTACATGCCTTGTTCCAAAGAGCCAGTGTAGGCATGGACTTCTGTTGAACTGTGCAGCTCCAGGGCATGGTCATTGTTATAGGCATAATAGATTTCAGTGAGATGACGCTTTTGGCTCCCTTGGATTTGATGGGGGCTGGGAGGTGTCCCAGGCTTGCTGGTAAAAATGGTAAGCTGGCTGGCTGCTGCCCTTGTAATTGCATTTAGAGTGGTCTATGTCAGAAGTTTCCCCAAGATAGGGCAGAAGAAAGCACTTGAATATACTCAGCCATTCTTTTACGTTTGGGTGAGTTAAGCCCTGATCCTTGTCTCTTGACTGAGTTTATCCCTCATTTTAACCCTTGTCTCTTGGGTGAGTTTAATCCTCATCCTGAGTGAAGTGCCATAGGAGGGTAGGGGAGAATTATTCTATTTTAGCCTTCCTCCTCAGTGTTGTCACTGCACAACTTCTTGCTTTTGTAGCTAGCACAAATATGAGTCTCTTACAGGATTCATTCCAAGCAGCATAGGAACAGGAGAATTTTGATGTATTTCTCACTAATCGATTAGTCATCGCCGCCTGTGAGCTTAATGTTTGGTATTCCTAGGGTACTTTTATACTGGAATGGTCTCCCCATGCTCACCAGACAACTTGGCAGCCATTGCAGTGTTAGTAATAGGTTTATACTTTCCGATAAAGAATTTCATCTCTGATATTGATAATCATGATCACAAGGAAAAATATTTCTCTCTTGAGTGCTTATTTTGACATTCATTGGATTCTGTTTATATGTATTACATTTCTTATTCTTTTACTAGGCTGCACAGTTATAGCTGGCATTACTGTTTGCTGTATTTTGAAACAAATGATTTCTACAATTCTGTCAGCTGATAAAGACGAAGAAATTCAACCATCCACAGAGAAAGATGAAAGGATATCCCATTCATGGAACTATTTTGAAGATGAGTTGTTCAAGTCATAGAATCAGTTGCTCTATTAAGAGGAGATAAAAGAAAAAGAAATGTCACTTTTTATTTCTAATAGAAAATTGGTCAAACAAAAGTTTCATTTCTTTGCAAGCAGGTGATTTGTTGCCTAAAAGTCAATTCATAGTCATTTTATTTTACGAAAGAAATAAATACGATGTCCTTTCAATGTTTTCCTTTTTTTCCTTTTTGTGTCCTTAATTGATTCACTGTTGTAAATGTAAGCCAATCTAAAGTAATTAGGGATAAGTTTTCTAATCTTGTGTTATATGTTTTTTGCAATACACTTAATGGTTCTAAACCCTAGTGTAGAAACACTACATGTTTGTTTTGACACCCTTTTGGAATGCTTCTTTCAATTTCTAGAAGTTCATGAACCTATTCTGTTTTTGAAGAGGGAATCTTATTCTTTTGATGAATTGGTTAGTTAAATAAAATCTGAGCCACTTTAAAAAATGGAAGACCTTACTAAATAATCCCTTGGATTTTGTCTAACACCATGAAATTCAGGGAATAAGTCTTTCTCCAAAATTTGGGGCCTAGACTTTGCCTTAAATGCCTTGACAAAATGTTCCTGTATAGAAGGATTCTAGCTTCTTTGATGTATGAATCTTGTGGTGTAAATCTTCTTTGTGCCTTCACACAACAACGAAGATGTATCATGTATAGATGTATATCTAGTAGTACAGCTTTATGCAGAACTATGCAAGAACCATCCGTAACAGTTTTGCATTGTCATTTCATGCAATCCCATAGCCATGTGTGCCACACAATTGTGTTGCACAATTGCATAGCCATATACACCTTATAAAACTTATAGCTAAAGGGAGAACCCTAGATTTCTCTTGCATTACTATATGTGGGATTCTTAGGTGAGTTGCCTAGTGTCTAAGGTTCATGCTACCATTAGTCTCACATGGGCTCTTCTCCTTCTCTAGTTTGCTCAGACCTTTTTTTCCTTGTTCTCCCCTTTGTTTAACTCCTTATAGGCATCTTCTTCTCACCCAACTCCTTGCTTGGCTTCCATAGCCTACAACTTTCTCCTTCATCATCAAACTCCACAGCTTCTTCTCAGCCCTCGTTAGTTGCCCACATGCATGCCTGTGCTCCTCCTCTTCCTCACAGCTTACTTCCATCACTCGATCTCTCTTCCTTGTATGTTACTTATATACAAGTTATTTCACCACTTCGAAGTTAATGTGGCCAAAGAAATGTATTATCTAGAGGCATTCTTCTTATTTGTACCTTTCCTGTCTATTGTTAGTGATTTCATATAACAGCGAAAGAGAAGACACAACATTGATAGAGTTGGAAAATGTCATAGTATTAATGCTATTGGGATTAATATTTATTTTAAATCTAAGTTTTAATGCTTGGAGCCATTGCAAAACTTGAAGCAACTGTTGTGATATTCCCTCTCTTGGTTGTGAAGGCATACAAATGTTTGTGTACCTGCGGTAAACAAGTTCACAGCACTGGAAGATGTTGCAAGTAAAAGATCCTCTGTATATAGTGACTATAGTTCTGGCAATGAAAAACCCAAATAATATTACCTAGCTGTGGTTATAACAATTAACACTCATAATGTTATTGGTACTCTTTATAGACTAACAAGGATATCATATTTCATTCAAACACAATCATTTTTCATAGTATCAATGCTATTGGTATTAATATTTATTGTACAAACTAGGCAGCAACCCCTTTTGCAATGCATCAATTTGATTCTTCAATGCACTGACTTCTTGGCGTGTCGAGTTATCTAATTTTTTTGGATGCCATGCTATTCCTTACCTCACTAAATTGCTCCAAAAGTCAGTCTTCTTGCCATATATATATAAGAAATGAATTTAAATAACATGCAGAATATATAGTTCAGAAAATTGTTGAAAATTTGATTAAATCCCATAGCAAGGAAAGAGTATGTAGGTAATAATATTTGTCTTATCATCTAGATATTGCATATTTATATATTTTACAACTGAATGACAGTTGGAAGTTTGGATAATGTCAATTACTCTTTCGTATTTAGTAGAGCTGGCAGAAAACTAACTTATAATTTTGTGGGGAACTTGATATCTTCTTATCTTCAGAAGAGGTAAGTCTAATTGGTTTTATGCTATTGACATTCAAATTGAATGTTACATCTTGGGTTGTAGATGTTAATATTTCCAATGTTGTTTGCAGCTATGGCTGCAGACCTATCTTTCCACATGCAATTGCCTCAGTTGAAGCAAGTCGAGAAGTAGCTGAACGTGTATACAATATTGATATATTGAATCTGTCTTAGGATCCACCTATCCAACATTTGTGAAACCCATGTTACATTCCCACATTTCTAGTGGATTTTGGCTGGTAAGAAAAAATTATGAAAGCTGTATTAGGTAAAGAAAAAACAACTACTTTTACAATGCATCTATTTGATTTTTCAATGCATTGACTTCTTTGTGTGTCGAGTTATCTGAATTTTTTTTGGCTGCCATACTATTCGTTACCTCACTAAATTGCTCCAAAAGTAAGTCTTCTTGTCACTGCTAACCTAAATCTAAACCTTTTCATATATTACCTTAATGTAGGAGTCTTGAAAGGTAAGACAAAACAACAGGGATTTCATTTTTAACAAGCACAACATTATCAAGAAAATGAAAACAGCAGAAGTGTCCTTTTATTAAATGTTCCGTTTTTCTTCTTCATCTTATCCTTACAAAACATATGTCAATTCTTTTTAAATGTCAACTATTTGAAGGAAATATGTCATATCTCTATTCTATGCTACAATTATTATTCAGAATATTGATGAGACTATTGGACATCTCTTATGAATCTTTGATCATCTGGTAATTATATGTGTGTGATTGGTAAAATTTGATGGTTAATTTTGATGCATTGAAATGAAATTGAAATTGTTATCATGTTTATGATTATGAGTTAATTTCTTGTATGTGTTTCGGCTATGGTTTTAAGGACTAACCTACTAATGACAATTTGAGTGTGATTGCATGCAGGTACTTGTCGAAGGCGAGAACATGGCTGAGGTAGAGGTATTCTAGCCACTTGATAAATGAATAGTATGATGGAATCCAATGCATGCACACCCACGTAGTAGCATTCATAATTGCATTGTGTTATTATGCTTATGCCATTGTTTGAATGTTATGATTGTTGAACAAGACAATTGAGAGTGGGGGAGGGGGGTGAATCAGTTGTAGCAATTTTATCCTTTAAAATTTTCACCAGAGGTTAGATCAATTCACAAATCCTTTACTTTGCTAATGTGATTAATCATTAAGTGTAAATGCAAAAACTGAAAGAAGCAAAAACCATACACATAGCAACACTAGAGTTACGTGGAAAACCCAATAAGGGAAAAATCACGGTGAGGATTAGCTCACAATATAAAGAATATAAATACCAAATACAAAGGCTCATTGCCAAAAAAAGACTCACTGCTAAAGCAAGACTTGTTGTCTGGAACAAGACTTGTTGTCCAATAAGTGTTAACTACTCAGAGGACTCACTGCCACACAAATACAAAGAAGATGGAAGATATTTGTTACAAAGAGAAAACTGTCTCAATGTAATAGATATTTCCACCACAATTTGCTCACACACTTGCAGACATGCTTGAATGATAGAGTACACCTTTAGCTCATTGCCTCCGAAAACTCGCCACTTTGAATTTTGCACTAATCTACTCAACCACACACTTTGTTTCGCATCTATCTCGCATCTATCTTGCTCTTGCACTTGTACTTCTTTTTCACAAACATCTCGACTCTTATTTATACCAACTTCAACTTTGAAACTCATCCAAAGTCAGCCATATACCATATGCATTTACAAATTCAAATTAGGTTGGCGCCAAAACATTCTATGGTGGAATTAGAATGAGGGTGAACCAAGCACACACTTAACAAGGACCTAAATAAGTCCCAACATGCCTCAACATGCTTCCATAAATTTCACAAGTAGTGTTTACCACAAGGTTGACCAATACTAGTGTAAAACACATAAATCAATTAAGCACACACAACCTTAATACAATCCAATCTTTCCAAATAAAAAAATTAACTTGAACATGACCTCATCAACTTATCTTGAGAACTACAAGTCATAAGACCTGAACAAGAAGAAATCTGGAGCAACAACATTTCTCCTAGATCTTAGCCAGATACATAGAAAAACATAGTTCACAATCGGTGAACATATCTCTCACTGTACAACAATCCAAAAACCCAAAATCTGGATATAGCAACTTCCAACAACCATGATCAATACCTCAGATCCTTACTAACATAGCAACAAATCCCAGAGCAAACAATGAATACCTGCAACCCATCTGTATTACAATTTTCTCAATATCCTCGACATATACAACCGATGACCGTCATTCATGACATCAGTGACAACAACAACCAGTTGACAACCGGTTAACCAGTTGACATCAATGACAACACCTTCATACTTGCACATACTTGCAACAATCTCCCCCTTTGTCATTGATGGCAATACATGATGTGAAAAACCATCAAAGACAACACAACAACTCTGAACACATTTTCTCATGATTTTACTTTCTCCCCCTCAGTAGATAAACTTTTTCACATGATACTTTCTCCCCCTTTGACATTAATGGCAAAGGCGAAAGATATTTTCATTGATTTCCCCTTTGACATTAAGAGCCTTACCAGTACTGAATACTCCCAAATAAATTCTCAATGACAACACAAGATACTACCTGCTCCCTCTGAGAGGTAGCCACCAAACACTAGTCTAGAAAGAAGATAGATCCATAGATCCATTGGACTAATGCATCTCCATATGCATCTAGTTCAAGAAAGGAGGGGCAATGACCCCTAACTTCTCCCAGAGATACTCAAAAGTATCTTTAGGAAGAGCCTTCGTAAATATGTCAGCAATCTGATCCTTCGTAGGTACATACTCAAGCTTTACTTCATTCTCCAAGACATTTTCTTTCAAAAAGTGATACTTTATAGATATATGTTTTGTCCTTGAGTGCATTACTGGATTCTTTGAAATGTTAATTGCACTTGTATTTTCACAGAAGATAGAAATGGGATTATCATACATTACTTTGATATCCTTCAATGTCAGTCTTATCCATAAAACTTGTGTACAACAAGATTCTGCAACAATATACTCAGCTTCTGCAGTGGATAAGGAAACTGAATCTTTCTTTTTACTTAACCATGACACCAATCTGCAACCAAGAAAGAATGCACCACCACTTGTACTTTTTTTGTCATCAACACAACCTGCCCAATCTACATCTGTATAAGCACTTAGTGTAAAGTTAGTATCCCTAGGATACCATAAGCCATAATTCGGAGTACCATTCAAATACCTGAATATCCTCTTAACAACAACGTGTGTTTCTCTAGGATCTTGAAATCTAGCCACAAGACAAACTGCATGCATGATATCTATTCTAGTAGCAGTTAAATATAAAAGTCCTCCAATCATCGATTTGTATTTGCTCTGATCAGCTTTAGGCGAATCATCATCTTTAATCAATTTGCAGCCAATCACTATATGAGTGCATACCGGTTTTGAACAATCCATCCCAAACTTCTTCAACATTTCTTTTACGTACTTAGACTGTGACATAAAAATCACTTTTTTTTGTTTGATTGATTTGCAACCCAAGAAAGAAATTCATCTCACCAAACATAGACATCTCAAATTCTTTTTGCATTTCTTCAACAAATATTTTGCACATTGTTTCATTTCCTCCAAAGATAATATCATCAACATATACAACTACTATCAAGATCTTGTCATTTTCAATTTTGAAATACAAATTACTATCTGTCATACTTTTATTGAAACCTTGCTGAATCAAATAGCTATCCAACCTTGCATACCAAGCTTTAGGAGCTTGCTTCAATCCATATAAAGCTTTTTTCAATCTATAAACCATATCTGGTTGATCTGACAATTGAAATTCTTCCAGTTGTTCCATGTAAACCTTCTTCCAACTCACCATTCAAAAATGCAGACTTTACATCCATCTAATAAACTTTAAAATATTTATGAGCAACAAATGCTAAAAACATTTTGATAGCTTCCATCCTTGCTACCGGAGCAAAAGTCTCCTGAAAATCTATACCTTCTACTTGTGAGTAACCTTTACACACAAGCCTTGCCTTATTTCTGACCACTTCTCCATTCTCATTCAACTTGTTTCTAAATACCCATTTTGATCCAATTATGTTTTTATCTACCAACCTAGGAATCAATTACCAAGTTTGATTCTTCTCAATCTACACAAGTTCTTTTTTCATAGCTTTCATCCAATACTCATCTTTACATGCTTTACTTACTGTCTTAGGTTCAACTTTAGAAAGTAAACACAAATTTATTTCATCATCAACAACAACCATGCTTCTTGTCAATACTCCTTTTCTCTTGTCTCCAGTGATTTGATTTTCTGAATGATTCTTTTGCATATATTTAGGTGTCTTTGGGGACACCACTGGAGCGTCTTTTTCCTCATTCTGCTTCTCTTGTTCTTCAACAACTTCTTCGATTTCTATGCAATCAGATTCATCCGATACATATCCATCAACTTCAATTGAATTCTTCAATGTTTCATCCACCTTGACATTTGTGCTTTCTACAATCTTTCTCAATCTTTTATTGAAACATCTGTAAGCTTTGCTTCTAGTAGAGTCTATAGTCTTTCTCAATCTTTTATTGAAACATCTGTAAGCTTTGCTTCTAGTAGAGTATCCAAGGAAGATACCCTCATCACATCTAGCATCAAAATTCCCTAAATTTTCTTCATCCCTTATGATATAACATTTTCTTCCAAATACCTTGAAGTACTTGATAATAGGAATTCTTCCACACGATAGCTCATAAGGGGGTCTTAGTACTATTAACTTTTGCTTGAATTGGATTGAATACATAAACAATAGTATGAATAAATTCTCTCTAGTAAACTTCCGATAGACCTGCCTCTGTAATCATTGATCTAGCAACTTCTTGAATCATCCTATTCTTTCTTTCAACAACTCCATTCTACTTAGGAGTTCTAGGAGCAGACAAATGCCTCTTTATTGCATGAACTTCACAAAACATCTTAAACTCATTGGAGGTGAATTCACCACCTCTATCAGACCTCAAACATTTTATTCTCAAATTTGCTTCATTCTCAACCATAGCCTTAAATTCCTTGAATCTCTCTAATGCATCAGATTTTTCTCTAAGAAAAGTAACACATGTATATCTAAAGTAATCATCAATCAAAAACATAAAATACTTGTCACCTTATAGATTTCTCACCCTTGTAGGACTACATAGATCTGCATGAATCAAATCCAACAGTCTGGTAGTAGGTTGTTCCTTTGATTTGAAGTTGTTTCTAACTTGCTTTCCAAACTGACAGTTTTTGCAAATAGCATTAACATGCTTTGTAATCCTCGATAAATCTCTCATAGCTTGTACTGCACTGATTCTTGCCAAGTTATCAAAATTCATATGACACATCCTCCGGTGCCATAACCAACTATCATTAATCTGTGACATAAAACAATGTCCATCAACACCCTTAAGTTGATAAATATTTCCTTCATACTTCTTTCCAATGGTAATCACTATTCTGGATCCTTTCTTGATTTCACATCTCTCATCCTCGAAAACAATATTATATCCTTTACTACACATCTTTCCAACACTCAAGAGATTATTCCTTAAACCCTTAACATAGTAGACATCATCAGTATTATGCTTGTCATCAAAACTGACTAAACCTATCCCACAAATCTTAGCACCGGTATCATCTCCGAATTTAATAAGCCTCCATCATATTTTTCAAGTTTAACAAACTTACTCTTATCACCAGCCATGTGATGTGAACAACCACTATCAACAACCTAGCAGTCCTTTTCTTGTTTAGCATGAAGGGAAAATATCATAGTATCTTCAACTTTCTCTGGATCACTTTCCTTTACCTGTCTTTCAGTATTAGCAGAAGTAGATTCATTTTTTATAGCCAAGAAAAAAACATTCATTGTCATCAAAATCTCCATAATCAGACTCTTCATCAGAAATACCAACATCTTCATTTACATAATATACTCTCTTAATCATCTTCCCTTTGTTTTCTTTTCTTAATCTATGTTTATTCTTAGCTCTTTTTAGACATCTTGAAGCATAATGACCTATTCCTCCACAACTAAAGCATTTAAAAGGTAACTTACCTTCATACTAACCAGAGCCATTTTTCATCCTTCTTACAAAGTTAGCTTCCACTTCATAGAGGTTTTCTTCATTCGGATTTTTAGCACTTGTAGCTTTAAAAGCAATTTTTGACTTGGATCCATTTCTCAAGCTAGGCTTTCTCATTTCAAATGATGTTAGAGTACCCAACAACTGATCTTTAGTACAAGTCTTGTAATCCACAAATTCTTTAATAGTAGATACCTTTTCACTATATGCATTAGGGAGAGCTTTGAGAATTTTCTTCACAATCCTGGATTCATCCATTGTTGCAACAAGTACTCACATTCCACCTACCAGCTCATCCACTCTCTATACATATATAGGATTTAATGTTCTCATCTCTAGACATATGCAAAATCTTGAATTGTGCTTCCAAGTTCTGTAACTTTGCCTCTTTGACCTTTTCATCTTCTTCATGAATCTTTTCCAATGCATCACATACCTCTTTAGCAGTTTTCAGATTTTCAACTTTAATTAACTCGGATTGTGACAGACTATTCTTCAGAATGAACTTTGCCTTATTGTTTGCTTCATGTGCCTTGATCTCATTAGTTGTACTTGGACCATTAGCAGGAGCAGTATATGCAGTCTTATAAGCTTTCTCAACATCATATCCACAGTATTCGAGATATCCTTCCATCTTTATTTTCCAGAAGACATAGTTGGTCCCATCGAATTTAGAACACTCAATAGTGATCTTGCTCACCATCCTCGACCTTCCTTAAGCAGTTAAGCTCTTCTCCAAAGAACCAAGCTTTGATACCAATTGTTGAACAAGACAATTGAGAGGGGGAGTGAATTAGTTGTAGCGATTTTATCCTTTAAAACTTTCACCAGAAGTTAGATCAATTACCATTCACAAATCCTTTACTTTTCTAATATGATTAATCATTAAGTGTAAATGTAGAAACTGAAAGAAGCAAAAACCATACACACAATAACACCAGATTTACGTGGAAAACCCAATAAGGGAAAAACCACGGTGAGGATTAGCTCACAATATAAAGAATATCAAGACCGAATACAAAGGCTCACTACCAAAATAGGACTTACTATCCAGAACAAGACTCACTGTCCAATAAGGGTTAACCATCTGGAGGGCTCATTGCCACACATATACAAAGAAAATAGAAGAGATTTGTTATAGAGAGAAAACTATCTCAATGTAATAGAGATTTCCACCACAATTCACTCACACACTTGCAAACATGCTTGAATGATAGAGTACACCTTCAGCTCACTACCTCCGAAAAATCGCAATTTTGAATATTGCACTGATCTGCTCAACCACACACTTTGTTTCATATCTATCTTTCTCTTGCACTTGTACTTCTTTTTCACAAACATCTCGACTCTTATTTATACAAACTTCAACTTTGAAACTC
This sequence comes from Sequoia sempervirens, assembly GCA_007258455.2. Classification (NCBI taxonomy): domain Eukaryota; kingdom Viridiplantae; phylum Streptophyta; class Pinopsida; order Cupressales; family Cupressaceae; genus Sequoia; species Sequoia sempervirens. The sequence goes on along the minus strand of VDFB02202766.1, from coordinate 42,343 downwards.
ATCAAAAGTCGGCCACATACCATTTGTATTTAAAAATTCAAATTAGGTCGGTGCCAAAACATTCTACGGTGGAATTAGAATGAGGGTGACCCAAACACACACTTAACAAGGACCTAAATAAGTCCCAACATGCCTCAACATGCTTCCATAAATTTTGCAAGTAGTGTTTAATACAAGGTTGGCCAATACCAGTGTAAAACACATAAATCAATTAAGCACACACAACCTTAACACGATCCAATCTTTCCAGATAACAAAATTAACTTGAACACGACTTCATCAGCTATTCCTGAGAATCGTAACTCATAAGACCTGAATAAGAAGAAATCCGGAGCAACGACATTTCTCCCGGACCTTAGACAGATACACAAAAAACACAGTTCACAACTGGTGAACATATCTCTCACTGTACAACAACCATAAATCCAAAATCTGGATATAGCAACTTCCAACAACTATGATCAATACCTCAGATCCTTACTAATATAGCAACAAATCCCGAAGAAAAATCCGAAGCAAACACTGAATACCTGCAACCCATCTGTATTACAATTTTCTCAATATCCTCAACATATACAACCAATAACCATCATTCATGACATTAGTGACAACAACAACTAGTTGAAAACCAGTTAACTAGTTGACATCAATGACAACACCTTCATACTTGCACATACTTGCAACAATGATTTTACTAATGATTATGTTTAAGGCTATTATGATAAGTTATCGGGTTCATTGGATTTTTCTCTCGTTTCTGCTTCAGGAGTGTTTGGGTATGGGAGCGGCTAGGAGCGCCTAGGGAGTAGTTGGGAGTGGTTGAGTTCTTTGTGGGTTCCATTAACTACAATTTATTGAAACTTAATTAACCTTTTCAACCTATTTTAATTTATGTTTTGTGTATAAACAGGAGAATGTGCCTTCATTTATGAGTGTATGTTAAATGATCCTTACACTAATTATTTTTAAGTTTGAATAGTCCCTTCCATTTACTCATTTATAGGACTTGTAGTGCACAATACACTTAGCATTTTGCACAACACTCTTATTTTTCTTTAGTGCAATATTAATTACCTTGTATTCATTATACCTTTTTTTCTACTTTTCAACCATATCATTTCAATGCCAATCCAAAGTCTACAATAAAAAACCACATAACTTGTAGTGCAATGAAAATGTATGTGCTTGAATTTTCTATGCCACACAACCCAACAAAGTATCTAGACCTTAAACTAGTGGCTTGTAGATTTTTCTACTGAATCATAACACTAGATATTTCAACTTAAAGCAGCAAATATGATTATCAACATTTGATAGACATCATGATGATTGATGATTGATGAAGTATCATACTATCAAATGTATTTACAATTCTGTATATTTTTATTTTTTTACTATATATATATATATATATAAGGTTTTAAGAATGTTGAAATACATGTCTACAAGTTTTCATGAGATTTTGAGCATTTGGTGTAGAGCTATTACAAAATTAAGTTTTTAGCATTCATTAGCCAATCGATGGGAGGTACATTTTGGTGTAGCCCACATATTTTCTTCTTTCATATTTTTGTGGATATGTTATCGAATGTAATCTTCAATCAATTCAAAGATGCCCCAGTGGAAAGAGGTATAGATCCATTTCTTTATTTATATTATATAATATTAGAAATGTGGTCTCATGGTGATGGAATGCCATGACAATTGGTGGTGGAGGGGGTTGATTAAACCCAACTATGTATGTAGAACCATGATAGTTTGGTTGTTGTGAAGGGATTTGAGAAAATCCAAATATGGAGTGCGAACCAAGATTGTTTGGTTGTTGTGAAGGTGGGAGTTGATTAAACCCAAATGTATATGTAGAACCATGTTTGTTTGGTTGTTACAGAGGTGGGGGTTGATTAAGCCCAAATAATGATGATGAACCAAGATTGTTTGGTTTCTGTGGAGGGGTTTGAGAAAACCCACATGTGTATTACAAATTGAGATTGTTTAGTTGTTGGGGTGGAGTGATGTTTGGACCTGTTCTGAAAAAGGATTGAGTCCTTGCCAGAGGTGTATTTACATTTTGTGAAGTGGATGATAAAACCATTAGTCTTTACATACATACATATATATATAATATCCCGCGTCAAATTTTTTGCAACGAGAAAAAATTTAGCAATTTCAAGGTTCATAAATTTGGCACGTGGCAAACAAGATCATGCAAACTCATTCAAGTATTTTAACTTAATAAACTTATCATTTAGACCCATGCGGAAAAACCAGATACGAAAGTCGTCTAGTTAGAAGCCAATAATGAATCTGCCAAAAAATGGCATGGGCAACATGGCTTTCGCAAGAGGTTTCCCTCATCAAGTCCTAAGAGGGATCATATAAGAAAGTGAATCAAAGTTGGAGACTACTCACTTGAGTTACATTACGACAAGTGAAGATACACATTATCAAGGTGATACACCCAATTTTATGCTTAAATAAAGATGAAATCATTTACTTTTAGGACCATTGGTCCTTATCATTTACCTCTATGATGGTGTAGTATATTTTTTACATGGCATATGTCATACATCCATCTAGATATAAGATGAAATATAATATCTTTTTAGGACATGTGGCAGATTCAAAGAAGAAAAATAATTTAGGTGGAGAATTGAATATTTGAATCTTGTGAGATCTCATTAGATCTATTTTGTAATCAAATAATTGAGGCGTAGCATGTATCAAATCTTTTAAAGCCATATTGTAACTACATTTGTAGAATAAATATATGTTGTCAAAATGGTTGCCATTTTGGGACAAGGTCGCCATGATTTTTGAAAAATCTCAAAAATTGTGTAGAATATAAAGGTAAACCATAGGGAGAAGGTACAAGGGACTCACCTCTACTGTGATGGTGCCTCTGGCAACCTCCGCTCACACAACCTCTATTCTCAGGGGCACGTACTATCATTGGCTCGACATCCTCACTCCTTTGCAACAAGGATCTCCCTCAATGGTAAATGTTAAAATGATGGTAAAAAAAATGATTTTACACTAACATAAAATTTCTTGGTACCATATTCACTCAAATCATTATAATGGGGGCTAGAGAACATTTTTAATGCTATCTATTGTGTTAGATTCATTCTTTTTGGGCATCCATTAATTGGCGGGGACCACTTGGGGTGCATGTGCTTGCATGTTCAATTGCATGCCTTGCATGCCATTGCATGTTTGTACCACAAGCTTTGCATGTTAGTGCATTTCATATTTGGAGCCATCGGGGCCCTCGAGAATCAAAGAAGGTGTCATAATTGACCAAATTTGATTGGCCATGGTTACATATATGTATAAATATATATACATAAATAATTCTAATTTTTCTTTAATCCCTATATATATATACAACCATACCCAAACATACCGTACCCAAGGAAAACATTTTTGTTGTACCAATGCACCTATATTCCGTACCCCTACCTGATCCCAACAACTTAGCTATTATGTTGTGAAAATTAAACTAATCAGGGATATTAAAATATATGCCTTATGATTATTTTGTTTTCTAAAAGTATATTGAATTTTTGGGAAAAGTAAAAGATTTTATTTTTATCAATAAATTGAGGAATCTATATTTATATATATTAATAATAATATAATAAATTATATATATATATAAATAAATAAATACATAAAAGAATTGATGTTTTTGATAAGGTAAGTAGGGTTTTGAAAGGGCCCAGAACTTTGTACAAAGCTAAGAAAAGGAAACTTCCAAACACCAAAGTATCAACTTTGTCAACGAAACATAAAAGTAGAACCAACGGACACACCATAGTAACACAACAAACTAACAACCAACACCTGGTCACCAAATAATCAGGAGTGACAGAAAACTTACCAACAATAGTCCTAAGTCAAATCCAAAGAAACATCAAAGGCTAGGAGCCAAAGGGAACTTACAAAAGCAAACAAATGATGCAAACCAAGATCCCAACACCAAACACAGTCCCCACCTCAATAGGATCCAAGAAAGGGGAAAAGAAACAATGTAGTAAAAGCACCCAAAAACAACTCCATCTTCCCAAAAATCTTCACCTCAATAGAAGAATATGAAAAAATTGTAGAGCATAAAGCAACCATAAGCCCGTAATAGCACCACCAAGCCCCTCCATCCAAACCAATATCCACCTCAATAGGAGATAGCTCCATCTCCATAGGAGAAGCCAAAAAGGGGCCATCTGAAGATCACTACTTTCAACCAGATCCACAAATTTTACCTCAAAAGGATATGACTCCACCTCAATAGAAGTCACAAAATGAGGAAACAAGAAGAAAGTAAGAACATAACAAGAAACACCAATACTTATTAACCTCAAACCCACCTGGGTTGTGAGAGAGAACAAGACTTTCAAAGGAGTTCTAAAGAAAACCCCCATCAAACACATTTGCAGCAGGGAACTAGCAACACAAATCCACCAAAATAGACCAATCTGCACCACACAAGTGGCAAACCCCCATCGCCCCAGAACCAAACAAGAGATGGCCTCACCACCTTCAGACCCAATAACACTGCAACCGCGGATGGCCATGGAACAAGCCAAAGAAGCCAACTACCAACCACAAACATAGGCAAATATCCTGACAACAACCAGACCCCCAAAGAGCTTGAGAAAACACCTCCTCTGCAGTAGCATACTCTGCAACTAACAATGTCATGGAAAGCCAAAGAAAATTCCACAACCTAGAACAAAAAGTGCAACCACCAAAGAGCAACACTTCCCCAAGCCAACTCCTACATGAACAAAGAGAAAACCCAAGAAGAAAACTTGGGTAAACTAAAGCCAATTATCCATAAGTAACTAAAATCACCACCATGACCAGGATGATTTTTGAACAAGTCCAAACCCCCACAGGGCAGAGCATCAATCCCCAACAACCAACATGTCTAGTAGTACACAATCGAAGTTATTTTGCCGAGGATGACTAGACCCAAGGGACCATACCCAATAAAGGGGAACACCATGAACCAAAGAGGAGGGGTAGACCAAGACAAAGAGAATGCCCCAACTCCTCTACCCAGAAATAGAGTGCCAAAAAAGAAAGGGCTGCTCCACAACACACCCAAAAAATCCAACTTCAAAATGGAGTAGTCACGAGAAAATAACCACGCATTGATCTTAGCAAAGAGACAAAGACGGCGAAGAAAAACCTCCTCCGCAAACACCTCAAATGCCACAAAAATGTCAGAACTCCCATAGGAAAAGAGGAGGAATTCTTCCCCCCTCCTCGCACCCAACAACACATCTTCAACATTGAAAATGAGCAGCACAGAGAGAAGCTTTGCATTTGCATCTTCGTCCTTAGTTTCAGACTCCTCCATAGTCTCGCCCTCCTAGGAATTCAAACTCAGACGACCACTCGAATTCCCACTCAAACCCATTCTATTGCTTGATAAAATTGATGTTAAATATAAAAAGTTTTAATAATAAATTGCATAATTTATATTAATAATAATATTATGCAATTTAAGAAATATAATAATAATATTAATAATAATAATATAAGAAATATATGACTTGCTTCAATCACTAGGCGACTTGGAAGAGATTGCAGATAAGTATGTCGAAGATGTGTTCCTAGATGATAATGCCCTCTTAATGGGGGTGTATCAATACGACCTATACAAGGGTAATGGTTTTGTTGGTGGGCTTTTCCTCATAAAGTATAATTTGAAGCAACGCCATGGTTTCACAGAGATTTACAATGCTTTCAAATAGGCTCTTGAACACAAATGTGATCGTCTCTTCTTGAAGGCTATGCAAAAACACTCCAACTGCCTCTGCACAAGTATGGAAGTGAGATCAAAGAGAAATATTTCACAATTGCTTTCCTCCGAGAACACACAGCTCATCCACCACCGTTGGTCCTCCAGATAGTCTCGTCACAGTTGGATTGGGCTCCCATGGTGACCTCTGGGCTGCATATCTTTCCAGTGGATGTGGATACAATAGCAGAAATGGATGATGATGACAAGGTGAGAACTCCGTTGGAAAGGACTGTATGGAGGAATAATGTCGGTTTAGCAAAAATTTTGTCTAAATTTTGTAAAGTCCTTCAGGAATGAAGGCTCCCCTCCAAAAAATCCCTCATGCTCTATAATATTTCTATATGGGTCATAAAATGACCATGCGCAGGGGCCTGCAAATCTCGCCAACTTGGGGCATTTTGTAATTTTGTAAATTATGTGATTAGCAAGTGAACACAGTCAAACATGAAACAACAATAGTAATAGCCACAATTACTATAATATAAATGTAAATGTAAATATAAGAAATAATATAAACAAACTATATGCCTTTTACCAAAAAAAATAATATAAGAAATATATTATTATTATTTATATAAATATTTGAGTGTATATAAAAAATTTGTTATTAAATATATAAATACTTTTAAATTTGTAGTGCATAAATATTATTAAATGAGGAAAATTAGAAAAAATAAATTAAGTTTAAATAAAAAATAAAAAACTAAATTAGATCAATTTATAAATAAAAATAAAACTTAAATAAATTGCATGATAAAATCATACAAAAAAGAAAAGAAAAGAAAAGTAGAGTTCTAAATTAAAGAACTAAAGTTAAAAACTGATTTGCATGAGAGAGGACTTTTATTATTATTGGGATGATTGCTTTGGAAAAGATGGGGGTTTTCAGAGAAAAGAAGAGTGGAGGCACATTCAAAGGGATGAGCTTGGATTTTTTTGTGATAAAAAAATTAGTAAGTCCGCATCCTTGACTTTATATAGGCTGTTATCAAATTCATTTGTCCTAAGCGCTTATTTTACTCTCTTTTACTTATTTGGCATTGCTGTATAACCAATAACCTATGCTTTACATATTAAGAATTTTGATAGTGTTTTGGAGGAGGGGGGGAGGTGGATGGGGCGACATCTATATATTAGGATGTATGATCCAATAATTAAATTAAACTACAAGAAATCCTTGCTGTTGTTTATTGTTTTTATATACCCGTGCTATAATTAAAAATCTTTGCTGCATCCAATTATCACAATCCAACTTCTACTTTCTGATGCAAAATATAGCATATCGGCTAAATGTACCCACACATGGTGTATGTGAAAATTATAATGCAGTTACTAATTATTAATCTTCTATCTATATAGATTATTTGAGTGCTGAAAATTAATTCACAACAAATATTGAAAAATAACACAATTGCAATTTCACAAATAAAATCACAGGAATAGAGAAGAAAATACACAAAATAATAAACACAATATTTTTGGAAAAATTGTCCTTGGAAAAACCTCGAAGGGAAAACCAGTTCTATAGATAAGGAATTTTATTAAACTTCAGCAAATCAAGAGATATATAAACTGCTTGCCTCTTACTGACAGAGTTCCGACAACATTTCTTCAAAAATTCTTCCCTCAATTTCTCCTATTGAAATTCCACTCTTGCTGCCTCCAACGCTATCACTGCACCCTTGCTATCACTACAAAAATATTTGCTATTACTACAACTCTATTTCTCAAGTGTGTGTTCTCCAAATTCCAATTGATCCCCTTTTATAATCATCTCATTGAAAAGCCAATGGCCACGATTTAATCTCAATTGATTGTTAAGATTAACTAGACTCTAACAAACCCTAACTAACTAGTTTCTAGAAGTCTCTAGAGGAATCAAATAATTAATTAATTAATATTCTTGGGTTTGGAGACACCTGTCCAATCTACATAAATTAACACTCCCTCTTAGCGAGGAAGGTGTTCTGCATGAAACCCAACTTATCTTTGAAGAAGATGAATTTTTCCTTCCCCAATGCCTTAGTCAAAATATCCACTACTTTCTAATCTATAGGTATATACTGTAGCTGAACAACCCTCTGTTGTACACAATCTCTGATGAAGTGATACCTGATGCCTATATGCTTATACCTATCATGAAACACCAAATTATTAGACAACCTGATGTAACTTTGATTGTCGCAGTGTATCACCATAGTCTAAACCCTCTAACCAAACAAGGCTACCAACAAATTTCAAATCCATATCGCCTCACACGTCGCCATGCTAGCTGCTATGTATTATGCTTTTGCAGAACTCAAAGCCACAAAATTTTTCTTCATACTGTACCAAGAGACAACTCCTAATCCTAAACTGAAGCAACACCCTGAAGTGCTTTCCCTATCTACTGTACTGCCTGCCCAATCTGCGTTAGTATAGCCTATCAACCTGACACCATCACCTCAAGCATATTTGATCCCATACTTGATTGTACCACAAAAATACCGCAACACGTGCTTTGTTGTTGTCCAATGCATTCTCTTTGGCTCAACTATGAACTAACTAAGAGAGTTTACTGCAAAGGATAGATTTGGCCTAGTGTTAACCAAATACATGAGAGACCCAATCAACTACCTGTATAAGGTGGGGTCTACATCCTTCTCCCTGGATGAGTCTACCTTCTTCCAATTCGTGAATATAGGAGTAGACATGGCTCAACAATCCTCCATCTTGAACCTCCTCAATATTTTGATGCAGTATTTCTCTTGTCCAAGGAAAATCTCTCCATTTGTTTGCCACACCTCCATTCCTAGAAAGTAGTGCATAAGTCCCAAATCCTTCATTTCGAACTCTGCTGCAAGGTCCCTCTTGCACACCTCCATGAGCCCCAGTGAATCTATTAAAAACAATTCATCCACATATAGAACAAGAATGAGAACCTCACCCCAACCACCAAGTAGTAGAGGTTAGCATCTGCCTCACTCTTCACGAAGCCCATTCCCTGCAAGTATCTATCAATGCGATCATACCACGCCCTGGGAGCTTGCTTGAGTCCATACAAAGCTCTCTTCAATTTACACACACGGGTTTCACTGTTGTGTGCTACAAAGCCCTCTAGTTGTTCTATGTATACCTCCTCTACCAATTCACCATTAAGAAATTTTGTCTTGACATCAATTTGATGGATCTTCCACCCCATTTGTGCTGCAAGCGAGATCATGACTCATATAGAAGTATACTTGGACACTGGAGAGAATATATCCTCATAGTCTATTCCGTCCTTCTGAGAGAACCCCTTGGCCACAAACCTTGCCTTGTATTTCTTGATGCTACCATCTGCACCATGCTTGATCTTATAGATCCAAGGTGATCCAACCACTACTCTATCTATCGGTATAGGGACAACCTCCCACACATCGTTCTGCACTATTGAGGTATATTCCTCAACCATCGCATCTCGCCATGCCTAATGTTGTGCGACCTCCTGATAGTTGGAAGGCTCGCTATCTACCAACTGACTAACTAATGCCATATAGTTACTATACCTGGCTGGTTGTCTTCGCTGTCTACTGCTTGTTCTAGGAGCTCCCACAAACTATTGAGTATCCCTATGTGTCTTTTGAACCTCATGGTTCCTACTGCCAATTGTAGAGGATGAAATATCAACCTCCATGTCTTTTTGATGCATCTCTTGGATCTGTTGCATTTGTTGCTCCATACTCTACGAATTCTTAGCACCTAAGCCCATGCTTGTACTAGTAACTGTATTCGTGCTTTGCTTCCCCTGATCCGGTTGAACGATCCTTGGAGCTTCTGCTGGCTAATCACTTTGATCATTTGCTGGAAAATATTTAGACCTCCTAAATGCGTTGTCCTCTATGAATTTGACATCACTCCTAACTATAATCCTCCTAGCCCCTAGAATAAATATCTGATATTCCTTTGAGGTTTCGCTATACCCCACAAAGTACCCTCTTTCTGCAGTTTGATCTAACTTGGAATGTGTAGGCCCTAGAATGTGACAATACGCCAAACTCCCAAATATCTTGAAGTGGCTGACATTTGGCTGCTTCCCTAAGAATGCCTCCTCTGGTGTCATCTTGCCCAATACCTTATGTGGAACCCTATTTTGTATGTATACTGTTGTACTGCATGCCTCTTCCCATAAGTAATGTGGCTTATCCTGGTCATACAACATAGCCCTTGTTGCCTCCAATATAGAATGATTCTTCCTCTCAGCAACCCCATTCTGCTATGGGTTGTAAGGAATGACCCACTCTCTTGATTCCTTCCCTAGTACAAAACTCCTGAAACTCTGTCCCTTTGTACTCGCCCCCACTGTCTAATCAAAGAACCTTTATCTTCCTTCCTGTTGAATTCTCCACAAGAGCTTTGAACTCTTGGAAGTGACTGAAGACCTCATCCTTGGTCTTCAAGAGGTATATCCAGGTTTTCCTAGAGAAATCATCAATAAAAGTAACAAATTACTTGTATCCTCTGAGAGACTTCATCGACATTGGTCCACATATGTCTGAATGTACTAGATCAAGAACACCCTTGGATCTGGTGTCACTCCTTAGAAAAGATGCTTTCACAAACTTCCCCAATACACATCCCTTACATACATCATCATGCTCTATGCTCACCTCTGGAACACCTGCCACTATCTCACGAATGCAATTTAAGTACTCCATGATGAGTATGACTCATCCTCCTATGCCATAGCTCTCCTTGATCTCTAGAATTATTTTTGCTCATGAGTGCCTTATGAGTATCAAACTGCAACTTGTAAAGCTGGCCACTCCTAACTCCAATAGCTATGGGTGATTTCCAATCCTTATGCTTGATTAACACATGTGCCCCTCTAAAGAGTACATTGTAGCCTTTATCCTTAAGGATGGATACAAAAATACGGTTCATACCCAAGCTTGGCACATGTAACACATCATGAATGAGAATCAGCTTTCCATTCTCCCTCTAAAATAGAATAGTCCCTTTCCCAACTGGATTGAGTTTGGACATGTTCCCCATAGAAACTTGGATTTTGATGTCCTCCTTATAACTAGAGAAGTACTCTCTAACTCCTGTCATATGAAATGACACCCCGCTATCTATATTCCAAACACCCTGTGAGGTTGACCTAACCATACAAGCTATGAGTGCAAACTCATCCTCCATTCTACTAGAGAGATCATCTACACTTACTGAAGTTGTCGTCTACTTCTTGCCTTTCTTTTCATTTTTCTTCCTTTGCGGGAAATCACTGACATAGTGGCCAAACTCATGACAACCATAGCACTTGATCTTAGACAAGTCCTTCTCACTTTTAGGATTTGATCCTTTGCTAGATCCCTTCTTCACTTTCCCTTTTCCTGCTAGGGAAAAATTTTCCTATTTCACCTCACTTTTCTGACTATTATTGTTGGTTCCACTGATAATACTAAGTCTAAGCTCCTCTTGAGTGAAGTCACTCCATAGTCGATCCCAAATCGGTAAGGTGTCTCGTCCATTAATAACTTGAACAAAGACATCCCATTGCTTAGTAAACCCATTTAGGGCTATTCATACTGGCTCGTCATTATCTGGTTTATCTCCAATAGCTTCCAACTCATCCTTGACAAGTCTAAGCTTGTTGAGGTAACTTATAATGTCTCCTTCCTTATTCATCCAGGTATTCTTCAACTTTTCTATGAGAATCAACTTTTGGTTAGTAGTGGCATTCTGGTACAGATTCAGAATGGCGTCCCACATCTTCTTCACTATATCTAACTATGCGATATGCGAAACTATATGGTCCTTAACACCATTAAGAATCAACCTCCTTTTCTTGTCATCTTCCTTCTTATATGCTAAGAGTTGTGTTTGATTTGTAGGTACAGCTACAACACTGGTCACATATTCCTTGATACCATTCTCTTCTAGCAATAAAGAAATTTTGGATTTCCAGACACCAAAATTTAAGGCTCCATCCAATCTGTCCTGATCTCTTAAACTTGATGAGGCCATCTCAAAATATGAGAAAAAATACAAATAATTATGAAGAGGTTGAGTTATGTTTTATAAACCCTCAATTTTTCCTTCCTGTGCCTGTGTTGAGCCTTTTATTCCCTTAGATAAACTCTGATACCATGTGAAAATTCTATTATAGTTACTGATTATTAATCTCCTATCTATATCGATTATTTGATTGCCAAAACTTAATTCACAACAAATATTGAAAAATAACACAACTGCAATTTCACAAATAAAATCACAAGAATAGAGAAGAAAATACACAAAATAATAAACACAATATTTTTGGACAAATTGTCCTTGGAAAAACCCCGAAGGGAAAACTAGTTCTGTAGATGAGGAATTTTATTAAACTTTAGCAAATCAAGAGATACATAAATTGCTTGCCTCTTACTGGCAGATTTTTGGCAATATTTCTTCTTTGGAATTTCTTCCCTCAATTTCTCCTGTTGAAATTCCACTACTGCTTCCTCCAATGCTATCACTGCAAAACTATTTGCTATTATTGAAAACTATTTGCTATAACTGCAAATCTCTCAAGTGTGTGTTCTCCAAATGCCCATTGATCCCCTTTCATAATCATCTCATTGAAAAACCAATGGCCACGATTTAATCTCAATTGATGGGTAAGATTAACTAGACTCTAACAAACCCTAACTAACTAGTTTCTAAAAGTATCTAGAGGAATCAAATAATTAATTAATTAATATTCTTCACTTTGGATATAGGCACCTATCCATGCTACATAAATTAATGGTGTCTACCATAATCATCCAATGTTTTCGTTTAAGAGGATTTAAAAGTATTGTGTCAAGCTCAAGAATCTAGCTGCTCTAAAACTCCAATATTTTTAGATCCACTTTTTAGTTATTGTGAATAGATAGAAGCCACAATTGTAGAGATATAGGTTTTAGTTTGTCTCATTTAAAAAGTATTCAAAATATTCTACTTTGGTAGGGTTACATAATATTTTTCCTACAAACTCTACCCATTTTGATTTAAATCAAATTGCTATTCTTAAACCTGCATTGTTGGTAAGCCACGGCCTAGGGAGAATGGGTAAGTTATGCAACATAAATTCCTACGCTATGATATTTGCTATGTATTTTTTCAGGTTTGAGTTTTGTCATCGATTAAACTTGTAGCTATAATTAGGGAGTCAAACTGGCATTGGATATGTCTAGTTTGAAGAATATATGACTACCATAGATTTAAATACTACTCTAATCTTGTATCACCCTTCTTTTATCCTTAAAACTTTTAAAATATTTACCTTAACTTAGTTGTTTTCCTTTCATTGGTGACATCCACATGAATTCTAGGTATAGTTCTAAACCATTGTATGTTTATGTTTAAATCTGCAAATAATGAACTCTAATATTTTGGTAGCCATTTTACATCTGTAGTAATTTTTTTCCATGAAAGTGTAAAGATATGAAGATATATACTGTTAGGGTCAGATTCTTTATTTCCATCTACATATCAACCTAAGGGTTTATAGTTATATTTATGTTTATAATAGAAAATTTGTGCATTGTATGTTACAAGCTGATCATTTTTAATGAATCAAACCTATAAAATGTTATGATTAGTTAATTATTGCATGCAGATAAAAATAGTATTATATTTACATAAAATAATGCATCATTGTGAGAATAGTAATGTATGTAAAAAGGAAATTAGTTTGCATGTAAAATATAGTGAATTGCATGTCGATTCACTGTATTTAATGCATGAAAAGATGAAATAATGAAAGTTGTTCATTTTATCATTAGAATGAAAGGAAAAGAGCATTTATTTAATTTATGATTATCATGCATGTTATTGTCTTCTATTGTGTATTGGGTTTACCTTCTAGGATAGGGTGCTAAATATGGACTAACAGAGGACAATCCTCTTTTTGATATTTTCTGTTTATTTCTAGTGCTTTGGCCAAAGCCATGTGTTCATTGAAATAGATAAAATTTGCCTTGAAAATTTATTTAAATGTTTCTCTGCCATATCTTAATAGTAGGACATTGCATGTTCATGATAGAAATGCATGTAGATATATCAGGCTTGAACCAGGATTCCCTCCCACTTTTTGTTTCTAAGTTGCTAGGTACTTCATGCAGGGTTGGCTATTCTTCATGCTATGAAGAATTTTGGGGAAGTACTAAGCTTCATGGTTGGGCAGAAAATCCTCTGAGCCATGTTCTCGTCTCTTGACTTGTGGATGACTGTGAGGGTCAGTGGTGGTCAAAGACTATGTTATTTATATCCTCACATTATTCTTGTATCATTATTTGAATTTATAATTCCATATGGTGTATTTAGTTGATTACATGACATGAGCCTAAATTGTACTTTTGTATATCATATATTATGTGATTTTACTTAGATTATGCACTACACATATGAGGATGTGTTATGAAATTTATTTACTTAATGTAATTGTTACATTTATATTCTATATTTATGAGATATAGAGTTTCTATTTTACTTTTGTGAGATTATTTTCGGTCTCGATCCTTACATTTGGCATCAGAGCTCTAGGTTTAACACTAGGGCCTTTTTTCTATGATGCTAAGTTGTAACTCTATGTTTCAGGATTTTGATTGGTAACCATGGTGCAAACTAGGAATAGTGGACCAAGCAATGAACAATATAGAAACAATGAGCATGGTGGAGTAGACAATGATCAACCTGATAGTTTAGATTAGATTCTGAACCTCAAGTGACCAAAGCAAGGATTATGATGGATAAGTTAGAGCAGTAGGTCAGAGGAAACCAAGTGGAATAAGATTGAGGAAACCGTGAGGAATAGATTCAAGGGGGCGAAGACCTAGAAAATAACCATGGTAGGATTGTAGAGGAATTGGGTAAGGACCTCAAGAAAGTTGCTCTACCCAAATTTGATGGAAAAACCATCAAAGATGGCATAGAGGCTTGGATCATTGAGATGGAAAAATACTGAGATCTAAAATCTATCTGATGAGACCAAGGTTATGTGGGTTGCGTATCAACTCACTAGAGAAGAAACTACCTGCCGAGATAATGTGAAGACTGAGAAGAAGTTGTTGCCTGAAGAAACCACTTGGGAAACTTTTTTTGCGCTTTTAAGAGGTAGTTACCTTAGCTCTTCTTTGATAGGAAGATGACTAAATTCCAAAACTTGATACACGCTAGCTTGAAAGTGACTCAGTACTAGGAGAAGTTCACCTAATTGCTTAAGTGTGTTTTGTAGTGATAGATAGATGAACGATTTCACATCCAAAATTTCATCTTGGGATTGAGGCCTCAAACAGGAGTAGAGGTAGACATCCATAATCCTTTGAATATGGATGAAGTTTTTGAGAAGGCCATCAAACAAGATCAAAAAATTCAGTAGATGGCCAACTTTCATAAGAATTGAGATGCTAGGTTTGGGAACAAGAAATTCTAGAACAATAACCGACAAGGAGGAAACAATCGTCAAATTTGAAACCTGAAGCGTGGCAAAAATTCCCAGGACAAAGCAGAAGGGAATCACAACGAAAAAAACAAAAGGCCTAATTACTACAACAATAAAAGGAAGCATGGTTTGGATAAAATTGTAAGGTAACTTGGGATTCCCTTTTCAGTAAACCCTTTATTGAAAGATATGTGGAACTAGACGTATGCAAAAAATTAAAACAAAGTTGAAGGGTTGGAATAACAACTACTTGTCACTTGCTAGGAAAGTACAGGTTTACCAAAAAAATTGAGTCTCATACTTAATATACTATGCACCATTATGGTGTTTTTCTAGTTACCATATCAACAACCTGTGCAAAAGCTAGTCAAAGAGTTCCTCTAGTTAGATGGTAGGGGAAAAAGAATAAGCATGTAGTGAATTGGTAATGGTGTTGCATCAGAAGGGATGAAGGGGGCCTTGGCCTAAAAGACATACAAAAACAAGGTATGGAATTGGCTATAAAATGGATAATAAAAGCCTTATATAGAGGAGAAACTTGTAAGGTTCTTGTTAGAAACAACCTGAAGGAGGTTGTCCCCAAAAAAGCCAAACATTGGAGGGGATTACACATTCATGACATTCTATTTGGAAAATTTGAAACCAAGCTAGCTAGGTTTGCAATTTTTGCCAGTATTTGGAGGGCTTGGAGATCTTTCAAGGATCTAATAAAGGTGAAAGATGAAGGTAATGGATTGGAAAATAGTATAAATGGATTCAGGTCTGTGTGATGGAATCTTTCCAATTCAAACAAGCCTCTAGCCTGCATTAGAGGCTATTCTACTCTCAAATGGAGTAGGAAGGGTATCAAATGTTTTAATGATGTTGTGAGAAAGGATGGAATGAAGATATGGGAACAAATAAAAGAATAATTTCATTTGTCCAATTCTCAAAAGAGAACACACTCAATTTTAGAGAAAGCAATGATGTCTTACAAAAAGATAAACAATAGAGAATACTATGGCAGTTTTGTTTGGAATGATGGCTCCCCACTTTTGACTGTTAAATCCATTAACCTATACAAGATGTTAACTTTTCCTATAGAATTTATGAATCATGCTAATAAATATTGGAACCTTGAACTTAATAATAGTAATTGGTATACGTTTGTTAATATTTGTTGGTCTAAATGGATTGAGCCAAAAAATGTTGTTTTAGATGGTTATTATGGGTAAAAAATTGTTCTGTAGTCCTTCTAATCTAGTATGTTCTATTTGCAATGATGTTGAAAATGTTGACCATATATTCTTTAGTTGTCCCTATGCTTGTGCCATATGGTCTATCTTTATGGGCAATCTGCTTGGGTGGGATAGTAAGGATAAAGTGTCCTAGTTTGAAATTCTTAGTGATTATATTATAGGTTTGAAAAATGAGTAATTGTTTTTGGTCTATCTTGTCTACTGAGATTTATGGTTTTTGTGGAAAATAAGGAATAAACACTTGTACTAAGATAGGCAAAGGATCCTTATTGAGTCAAAAAGTAGACACACATTTCTATTGATTGTGGAATAGGTTACCTTAACCTTGAAGATGCCAGCGGATAGGTTCATGAAGATAATCGATGATGGAAATGCACCAATCTTCAAAGATGGCATTAAATATGCAAACTATTGGCCACAAGATTTGAGGTAAATCGATAGAAAGTTCAGGAATAAATACATTGATTTTCAAAACTAGTATTCTAAAGTTCACCAGTATGAGGTTAAGAGAGATGATGTAGTTCGAGACTTGGAGATAATTCATCAAAACTTTGATACTAGCAACTAGGAGCATATCTCTCCACCTACTGGTGAATTCCCTGGGATTGAATCCTACAAGATGAGTAGGAATATGCCTAATGAGAAAGGGAAAGAAAAAGAAAAATAAGACTTTTTGTACGAAATGTAATGATGGATAATGTTATATTAACTCTATCTCGTGGACTATGATATGTTTTTGATGTATTTTGGTGCCTAGTTTGGGCTGCTATTGCTAATGTGACCATCATGATCACATACATATTGTACCAGACTTTATATTTTAATATATTTTAGTACTTGAATTTCAATTTAAAAAATAATAGGAAGGATAGGCCTGAAGGACCAAGAGCACCTCATGGTAGATGTTTTGTGTGTGGAGGAGAGCATTATGCCAATGTTTTCCCTCAGTGGATAATGGGACAAAGGGGAAAGAATCAACAGGGAGCACCTCAACACCAGATTCATGCAACTGTGGATAACATGCAAGAAAAATTTCAAGCCTTACCCATCTAGTTTTTTGGGAAGCTTTATGGAAACCCTGTTTCTATATTAATTGATACTAGGAAAATTGAATACTTTGTAGATCCTAAAATAATTTCCAAGTTACCAGTTAGACTAGGACACATGGAAAATTCATGGATGGGGGTTAATTCAGGATCATGATGGGCCAAACAGGGCCCTTAAGTGGTAATGAAAATACATAAAAACAAACTTAAGCAACTTCGCATAAGAATTTGAGTAGGTTATTAACATAATTTCTAAAATATGTAGGAATAGAATTTGTAGAAAATTGAATGTATTTTGTAAGATACTAGGTCTTTTTTGAAAAAAAGTAATTTGATTTGGTGAAAATTTAAAATTTCAATGTATTAGTACATTAAAATTTGGAAAAAAAAAGTAGGTGTTTATCTAGCCACCCCGATGATGAGCAAAAATAAATATTTTTTGAATTTTTCAATATAAGTTGAGGACACATGCTTGGATGTGATGTATATATTTTTGTAATATTTTTGTAGTTATGAATTTTATTGTAGGAATTTTAAAAAATATTAAAAACCATTTGTCTAGCCACACTAATTTGGTCAAAAATTTATGAAATTCATTTTTTTAAACTATATTTTGTGAAGCAGTGTGTGACACATCTTTCAGATTCAAAAAATGTATAAACGTTCAAAAGCTATAGATGTTTTTTAATCAACCTATCAATTAGGACTTTACACAGTGCATGTAGAAAATCAATAATAATTATCTATTAAATTCAAAATAAAGCATATCTTATATTGGTAGAATGCTGGCAATTTGCTGCTGAATAAACCCTTTTCGTTTCATCAAAATCAAATGAAAAAAATCGTCAGCATGAAGGGTGAAGTTTGAAAAGCCCTTGCAACTGGGCTATAAACATGTTGGGGATGTTGACATTTTGGGTTGGACACCCCCAAGCCAAATCCCAAAGAAATACTGAGGAAAAATGGATATTCGTTATTAACAGATATCCGATAGAAACAAATATCAGTTTTGTAAAGTTGAAAACGGATATATTATTTTTTAAGAAATAGATATCTATTTCTATTTTTAAGAAACAAATATCCATTTCTATTTTTAAGAAACTGTAAACATCAAAATTTGACCACTCCCACATGGTCAAATTCGTCTCTTTTATTCGTCTATTTCATATTCCCCATCGATATTAATTAAATGATTTATTTAATTAATATTTTCTATTTTCCTAAGGTTTCTAAAGTATTTAATTTAATAATTAAATACTTTACCTTTCATCCCTTCCTCTCTAAATTACATAAATATATCAATTTATTTAATTTAGTCATTTGGCCTTTTAAATTTAAATCAATTTTAAATTCTCTCTTTTCTCTCTCCTTGTCACATCCTCCATAATCCTCTTCTAATATGGATTAGTTTAATTAATCCATGATTAAGATATGCACACCTTTAATCAGGATTAATGTCACATCCTCCATTTTCTGCACCTTGCTTCTAATCCCTCATTAGTCTCCTAATCACCTGTTTGCACAACCTTAATCTAATCCTCATGCCATTTATGGCATGCCTCTAGGTCAACCTTCATAATTGATTTCTTCATTTAGCCTAGACAACCTCTTCCCCATGTGAATTAAAAATTCACATTTATTGCTCCAACGCTTTCCTCTTCCCCATGTTGGTTGTTGAGAAATTCTAAAATTTCTCATGTCACATCTCCCACATGGGGACAAGGACCTCATTTATGAGGACCTTGTCTTATCCCCAAGGTACTTCCAATCATGTGAATTAAAAATTCACATTTATTGCTTCGAGGTCTCTCTCTTCCCCATGAGGATTGTTGAGGAATTCCAAAATTCCTCATGTGTCACATCCTTCACACATGGGGACAAGAACTTCCTTTTTGAGGAAATCTTCTCCCAATCCCAAGGTACTTGCAAGTACCTCCACATCACACTCCCCCTTTCCACTTCATCTCCACATGACAAGATGTGAGGGCTTGTGAGTCCTCAACTCACCACAACTCTTCATCTTGTCCATGGTGGCTAAATCCTAGTCATCCAATTCTCTAGAGACTCTTCCCCTAAAATAGAGGATTTTAGTCTCATTTTCATACATTCACATTCACAATTCACAAGCATTCAAGCTCTCAACACTCAAACATTTTTCAAGCTCTTGCATCCACCATTGTTGAATCTTCAAGCTCATATTGCATACATTTCATACACTTATCAAAATACCCAACTCCATCATTGCATCCTCCATTGAATCCACACCATTTTGCATATCATTTTAGGTGTTTTTCCATCAAGGAGCACACAAGCTATCACATCCAAAGGGCCAGCCAACAAATTGACTTGGGCAAGGTAAAAATATTGGTTTCATCTTTCTTTTTTTTCAAGTCTAACTAGGCTAATCTTGAGGTGTTGCTTTGTGTTCTCTCTTTTTCATTTCTTTTCTTTTGCATCATTTAGGGTAAGAAAACATGCTGCATATATTTCTGGCACGCCTGGTGGGACCGACAAACAGGTCTATTCTTTTTATGTGCTCTATTATTTCACATTTTGCAGGTTCAGTTTACACACAAAGGCGATTCTGCTACTAAAACAGGTGATTCTGTAGTAGCAGGGGCGATTCTGCAGTCAAAACAGGTGAGCCTACCTTAAACAGAGGAAAATCTGCATCTGCAAATTTTCCCATCTGTCAAATAGGGGAAAATTTGCTTCCTGTTTCTCAAATAGGAAACCTTCTTCCTGACTTGGGTGAGCTTGCTTTTTGTAAACAGGTGATTTTGCTACTAACAGGGGAAATTCTGCTATCAGAACAGATGATTTCGCTACTAACAGAGGCAATTTTGTTGTTAGAATAGGTGATTCTGCATCAAATAGAGGTGATTCTAAGGTAAAATAGTGACTTAAAGTTTCAATTTCAGTGGTCATTTATTGTCGTTTTTAGGTACTGACCCCCCCTAACCTATTTGTTTATGAGTGTGTCTACTTTTTGCTAATGTTTGTGCAGCTATTTCTGACTTGCCTAAGGCTGGAGGTTCAAACTACTAACATTTTATTGTAGAACGATTGGTCCCAGAATAGTTAGTTTAGTTTGTTTGTTATTTTCATACTAGTTAGGCACACAAAACTAATTAGAGGGTCAAATCTATTTGTTTTCCGTGCTTGTTAAGTGGGTTGTTGATGTATCTAATCCCCTTGCACCATTTGGAAATCCTAGGTGACAAGAAATCGTAGTCCACTTTAGTCCATTTGTGTTACCCAAGAGATACTAGAACGTCCAAACTCTCCCCTTATGCTTTGTGCGAGCCTGGGGACCAGCCAAAAACATCTAGTGTCTTCTTTTAGCAAGACTTGGTTGGGAATTTCATCACCCTAAGGGACGATCTCAACCACATGTACTGACCAGGTATATAAAGGGGGGAGAGCCAAAGCTATACCCTAATCTAGTCACGTCATGTTTGGTAGAGCGTCAAAGCTAGGGTGATACCTAGATAAGACGTGAAGAGTTGGTATGAGTTTCCAGTACCTCGCTGGGGCTTCCAACTCACACTTGTGACGTGCTAGTGTTCACGGTTGTGCCTCATGTATCGGGTGTATATCGAGGACTCCCTAGTTCACCTTGTTCAATGTAGATAGAGGACCGTGTTGGCCATACCCTTCTCACTAATTTTAGGATTGTGCTACTTGAACTATCTTCTTTGTGTGAAACTAGTACATTTCTCTTTGGTCGAGTCAGCCTTACCTTCTGTTTGTTGCTTGCTATGATTTTTTCCTTTGACATAGTTAGTTGTTTTCCATCTAGTTCAGTCCAAGTCTATCGTTTGGGTGAATTTTCCTTTGTTAGGGAAAAATTTGCTTCTGTTCGGGGTGAACCTGATGTCCACAGGGTGATCTTGTCTTATGTCTAAGTCATTTCTCAATCGTTTCCTATCAAAATCACACATTCTCCACAAAATAGGTGAGTCTACAACCTGTTTAGGCAAGCCTGCTACTGTTTTGGGCGAACCTGATCCCTAAAGGGGTGATTCTACTTCCTCTCTGAGTCATCCTATCAATCAAATAGCCCATCACATTCACCTATTTCATTAAAAGGGGTGAACTTGCTTCAACTTTGGGCGAACTTGCTTGTTGTTTTTGTTCCCTGTTAGTACCCATAGCTATCATATTTTCCCATTCCTTGAAAACAAATGATTTTGCAACATACTTGGGTGAATCAGCTCCTTGAACAACTAATCCCGCCTTCCGTTTGAGTCCCCATTTGTTTGTTTCCCCATTAGGAGAGCCCGTTTCCCCATTTGGAGAGTCTGTTTCCTCGTTACGAGAGTCTCTTTCCCTACTATGAAGATCTGTTTATCCATTTAGAAAGTCTATTTCCCCTATTAGAGTTGTCCATTACCCCATTTATCGACATCGTTTGCTCATTTTCAGATTTAGACAAGTCTGGTCGGTCCTGTTTCTGCACGAAACCATACTATTCAAGAAATAGGTGAACCTGCTAGTTGTTTAGGCAAGTTTGAATCCTATTTGGGTGAGCTTGAACCCTATTTGGGTGAACCTGTCACCTCTTTGGGCGAATCTGAACACTATTTAGGCGACCTTGTCCCTTGCTTTGGAAAACCTGATCTCTGTTTGGGAAAATCTGAACACTGTTTAGGTGACCTTGTCCCCTGCTTGGGTGAACTTGACCTCTGTTTGGGTGATTCTTCTTCTTGTTTAGGTGAGCTTGTCCCCTATTTGGGTGAGTCTGCTTCCTGTTTAGGCAACCTTGTCCCCTGTTTGGGTGAACCTGACCTTTGTTTGGGTGAGTCTGCTCCCTGTTTAGGTGAGCCTATCCCCTATTTGGGTGATTCTACACCTTGTTTGGGTGACCTTGCACTTTGTTTGGGTGAGCCTGTCACCTGTTTGGGTGACCCTGCACCTTGTTTGGGCGACCCTGCACGCTGTTTGGGCGAACCTGTCACCTATTTAGGTGACCTTGCACTCTGTTTAAGTGAGTTTATCACTTGTTTAGGTGAGTCTGATCCTTGTTTGGGGTAGTTAATCTATTCAGTCCCCAAAAAGGTTATTATTTTGCAAGCCGTTTGCGGAAATCAAAGAATTTCATCACCTTCTGTTCACTTGTAATCTTCATTTTAGTCCATCTTCATTTTCCAAAGGTCATCCGTTTATCATCTAAATCATATAGGAACATCTTAAAACATCTATAGGTTGCATATCTATCATCGTTTCCTCAATCCAAATCCCATGAACTTCATTTTAGAGGTTATTATCCAAATTGGCCTAGGTGTTTGAAATCGATCGTCATCCTACACATCTACTTAGGATTGTCATCCATCCTAAGTTAGTTATCATCTTTGGCCCAATCAATCCACTTTCATCTCAAGGTGGATTTAGTGCCGTAATCATCTATCTGTCCTTTAATTTGATCAATTAGCACCTTAAGTCACCTAGGGTGACTTCTGAACTTGGTTTAGAATCCCTCTCATCATCCTATCTCATCCATCATCTAATCTTATCAATAATTTCATCAATCGCTCTTATCCAATCTAATCTAATCACATCCTTATCCAATCATCCAATCAACTAATCCCTCATCCAATTTAATCAATCCTCCAATCATCATTTAGGTCATCTCTGCATTGCATCCTAGAGTTTAGCCTCATCTTAGTCCACCTAGTAGTTTTGCACTTTCATTCCCGTTCAAACCCGATCACAAGCAAAGAAGCAAATGGTAGAATAACAAGCCCAGCGTTCCCAGCCAAATATCCCTTAGGATCCCAACAATGGTGCAAATATCCCTCAGGATCCCAACAACGGTGCCTCGTCATAGTCCAATACTGACATTCAAAACACTTCACTACTTGGTGACGAGAACTTGGTCAATCAACCTAAAGTCATAGTTGACAAATACCTTAGCAATCCTATCAATGTTCAGATGATGGATCGCCTCCTCATTGAGCATGGGGATAAGATTCTCACCACTTTAATCATGAAAGGAATCAAACTACCACCCAATATTGATATGTCACAATATACCGATGCCCAGTCTCTTCCTACACTTCAAGATCCACAGACTTCCTAGAATGTTCCAGGAAATTCATACATCCCCGAAGGTGAACCTATAAAAAATTGGTATCACCCTAAGTTCAAAAATACCGTGATACATCAAGTTGCAAGTTACACCCGTATTCCAACCTCTGCCTCAGAAGTGCAAACTGATCCCAATGACCCTTATGCCTATGGTATGCCACAACATATTCCATCTGCTCCGCCACTCCCACCTCCTCATCTTGGTCAGCCACTTGTCAAAACTGGGGGCAATGCTATCCTTGCATTGA
This sequence comes from Sequoia sempervirens, assembly GCA_007258455.2. NCBI lineage: Eukaryota > Viridiplantae > Streptophyta > Pinopsida > Cupressales > Cupressaceae > Sequoia > Sequoia sempervirens. The sequence goes on along the minus strand of VDFB02202766.1, from coordinate 18,485 downwards.
TGCCACCTCTAGGGTTTGCACCCGCTGGCTATTTACCACCACTGCCTCAAGGTAATATCCTTGCATTCCAACAACCTCCCGTTAATCCTCAATAATCCATTGTGTTGCAAGCACCACCGCAACACACTGCTATCCCCTCGCAAGTGTCGCCACAACATATCGCTACCATTGCTATCTCGTCTCAACCACCTCATCAACCACCTCCACAAAAAAATGTCACAATTCCATATCAAAATGTCACAATTTTGCAACATAATTTCATAATTTTGCAACAAAACGTCATAATTCAACAACAAAATGTTTCGGTTCCACAGCAATATACTACCATTCCTACGCAACCCCTACATCAAGTGACACAAGCTGAATCACAACCTCAACAACCGCCCCACGGTGCCTCCACTACGATCCCATAACAATGAAACATCCCATCTTACCCTCCTTACCAGTAGCCACCACAACAACAACAACCACCCCAACATACACACATTCCCATGCAAACAAAAAGTAATCCCCTCACACAATATCTCTACCATCCGTCGAGCACATATACCACCTATGCTGCTCCATCCAATCCCAATCCAAATCTCTACCTAGTCTCTTAGAATCCTCTGCAGACTCAACCACCACTTTACACCAACCCTCCACAATCATAATCAAATCCTTACCAATAGACATCTAATCCACAACCACCTCCATATACCACACGACAACCCAACGTTGCGTACAATTAAAAATCCAATCCATACTACACTCAACAATAGCCGCCCTATCAACAAGGCGCTCCATCTACTTCCTACTATCAACAACTATTGTCATACCAACAAGGCACTTCCACATCATAATACTATCAAGCTCCTACACAATATTAGCAGGATGCTCCATCCACTTCATATTATCAACAACAACCACCCTATCAACAAGCAACCTCCACTTCTCAACATCAAAATCCATCATCCTCTTATCCACCTTACGTCAATTCCCAACCACAATCCACATATGCCAATCAATACCAACAAACCTCTCCATATACATCTCTACCAGCTTATGACCAAACCACTTCTGCCCCATCTTCATCATACCAACAATATCCTCCCTATAATCAAGGCAATCCATCTAATTCGACTCCCACAACACCTATCAATAAAGATTTGGAAGAAGTCAAAGCTGCGTTAAAGGATTTGCAAGAAGGGACTAGCAAACAATCATTTAAGTTTGAAGACATTTTTCCCCATCCATTTGATCCTTCAATTTCATTGATTCCTTTCCTGAAGCATTTAAAAATTCCAAAATTTGATAAGTATAAAGGAACAAAAGACCCCAAGGCTCATCTTCAGGAGTTTTATGCCGATTTCCAAGAAGTCATGCATAATGACAATTACCTCATGTGATTATTTCCCAGGAGTTTATAGGAGATAGCTCTTGACTAATTTATGGGTCTTGAGAAGGGATCTGTCAAGTCCTTTGCATAGCTTTTAGAACAGTTTGTCTCCCACTTCTCCTTTAACCCAGAGAAAGATATTGATACGTTGGATATCCTGAAAGAAAAGTAGTGTGAGGGAGAAAATTTTGCAAGCTATCTTCAAAGATGGTGAGCTTTAGCCAGCTAGATGAAATATCCACTTAGGGAAAAGGAAATGGTCACCCTATTCATCAAAAAATATCATCCGGATATGGCCCACAATTTTAGACTTCACTGTGTCACAACCTTCACAGAGATAGTGGAGAAAGGTCTTATCCTTGAGAGGGCACTTATTGCCAAAGGGTTAGTCAAAATTTTTAACTCTGATAAAGAGAAGTCATCTAGGGATAATCCTTGTTATTGGAACAAGAACAAAAATGTTATTAATGATGGTGTCACTGACACCAAACATGTCCAAGTAGCCAATGCTTCCTAGAAGCCATAATATCCCCCTCCTCAGAAGTCAAATCCTCATGCCATATTAGTGCCACAGGGGGCACCACGTCCTCCCCAACAATCCAATGAGAACAATCAAGGGAATAAAAAATGCCAATTCACTCCACTAGGAGAACCCTTGAGCTCCATGTTCCATAGGATTCTTCAAGCTAATTACCCAATCACATATCCTGTGAACAAGCCTCTTAATGAATCTGAGCCCAAACCAGCCAAGTACAAAGAAAATGAGTATTATGAATTTCATAAGATTAAAGGGCATACATTGAATAAATGTCAAGGCCTCAAAACATACATCCAAGATCTGATAGATCGAGGTGATATACATGTGGATGCCAACATGACACCCTCATCCAATGCTCAACTGCAAACATATAAAGATGCTTTCCCTAAGCATAACTAAGGTTCTAGTACATCAAACTTAAATCCTGGATCCAGTAACAACAATGATTAGAGTAACACCACAAATAATATCAGTTACAAGAATGTGCCATGCAATTATTAGGGCATAGTCATGCACATTGAGCAAGTAGAACCAAGTGTGTCTATGATACACGTGAAAGGGAAGGACCCGCAATGTGTTGTTACCACCCACTGCACTCACATCACTATTCCTGGAGCCTCTACATCAACCCAACCACCTCCTGTAAACTCCCAATATAATATTCTTGACCATCTAGGGAAGACCCCGGTGTAGATATCCATTTTGGACCTACTCAAGTCTTCTCCTATACACCAAGAAATTTTAACCAAAGCCTTACAGGATACCCACGTCCCCAATGGCATTGATCCTACTCAATTCCAAGCATTGGTAGGACATCTCTCAGCCACTTATCAGCTCAGATTTAGTCAGAATGACATGTCGTGCATCGATTCCAACCAAATCCCTCCTCTCCACCTCGAGGTCCTTGTAACCCACCACAAAGTAAAAAGGGTCTTGGTAGATAATGGCTCTGCCCTAAATCTTTGCAGATTAAAATTCATAAAACAGGTGGGATACACCCACACTAACTTAAATAATCAAGTCATCACTATCAAGGCATATGATAATGTAGAGTGTGATTTTGAGGGGACAATATGTCTTCCAATTCAGGTTCGGCCCATTGTACAATACACTACCTGTCATGTCTTTGATCTGGAACTCCCCTACAACCTTCTTCTTGGCCATCCATGGATCCATGCCATGCAAGCCATTCCATCCACATACCACCAATGTTTGGAATTCCTATTCAACAGGGTGGAAGTTACAATACACCCATACCCTCAACCATTTGAATATTGCCACACATTAGAATCTTCTTTTCCCCATTCTCATTACTGCTCAAGAGTAGAAATGGGACCACCTCAAACCTAATCATCACGTCCATCAACGCACTAGCTACCATTTCATCCACTCCATCATCCACATCTGATTCCACCCTTACCAAAGTCCAAATCATTGACAAGGGTTGTGGTGAATATGAAATGCGTACAACTTTGAATGTGGAAACTATGCTGCCCTCACCACATACATACAACCAACCTTCTCAATCTATACTGAAGGAAGAAGAGAAAATGATCACCTTGAGTTCCAAAAATGTGGGATCTATCACCTTTTGCTCTCGTGGGTTAAGGCAAGACACACCAGAAGATGACATTAGCCAATGGGTATATCTTGAGAACTTGAACCCTCCCCCCCTTTGAAAGAATATTTCCAAGAGACCTATCCTTGGCCCTCTAAGTTTGCAGAGAAACACAACTATCGGGGGGGAGGCCTTGGTGTAGAAGAGAAAGGAAGACGACAACCGATAGACACTTGTGCATCCAAGAAACTTGGGCTTGGGCTATGACACCAAACAAAAGGGTCCTATGGCATCATCTAGTGCCTCTCACAATGTTAGTGTGGACAATGGTCTCCTTGAAGACATACTAGAAGAAGAATCCATCATACACACATATGATGACATAGATCAGGTAGACCTTTCCTCTATGTTTGAATGCCTATCCATCTGCACCATCAATCTATCCCTTTCGTCATCCTGAACTCATAGATTGGGACCTACATGGTAGCACACCTATCAAAACCTTTCCCTCAGTGGATATGTACGTACATCTTATGGGATTGGGTGAAAATGAATGCCTTAACCACAAAAGTAAAAAAAAGAAAAATAAAAAAGGGTCACCTAGTGAAAACCTCCCCAAGGTGCTTCTTGACTTAGAAAAAGTAAAAACAAAGGGTGTATCTGACAGTGAAAACCTCAACGAGGCACTGGAAGATGGGGACGTTCATCTTCCCCTTGTGGGAACTCAATTGTCTAAATGACCATCCATTCTAATTGAGGAAACACAAGAAATAAATTTGAGAACTGAAGAGGATCCCAAAATCACATATGTAGCCAAATCACTATAAGAGGAAGAGTACTCTACCATCACCCAGCTTCTCAAAGAAGGCATCATCAATTTCGCATGGACATATTCAGATATGCCGGGTCTTGATCTTGCTCTAGTAGTACAAAATTTGGATGTACATCCTGATGCAAAACCTTTCAAGCAGAAACTTAGGAAAATGCACCCCCAAGTAGCTTTACTGGTCAAGAAATGTTAGTGTAATTAATTAATTATTACACTAGCATAAGTTAACTTAGGTCATATATCATTTAGTCCTAGGTTACAGTTTTAATAAATCATTTAATAATGGGGTAATTTCCCCTTCCTTGTTTGTAGGGATAAGATTCCTTCTAGAAGATGAGTTGTCCTAGAACTTATCTCAACATTTAATAATTTCCTAGATAGGGTTCACATGTTGTCACATGTTAGATCATGACACATGGCAACATCTCATGCATTCATAATCTCAACATGGTATCAGGGATTGTCCAGTGAAGCATCAACCCTTGATCAAGAAAGTTGGTGTGAGAGATTCTTTGCAGGCTTGGAGTTTTTTCTTGCAGGCTAGTTGGTTCTACCCGGAAGCCAAGCTGATTTTTGGCGCACATCAGGATCTCTCTAACCTCTCCATTACATCAAGAAGGCCTCAAAACCCTAAAATCACTTGCCCATTCATCAAAATCAGAGATATATCATCCAAGAGCCAGTTGAGGTATTATCTAGGGTTTGCATTTTTTGTACTATCCGTACAAATCTGCTGTAAAAAAATCTTCCTTTCAGTCCTCCACCATGGAAATTTTTTCTTAAATCATTAGGCTATTTTTATTTTATCATTTGGGAAAAAATTTCTATAGTTCGGGCATAAATTAATCTGTAGTGGCATCGACTGACATTTTAATATGTAGTCAAAATATTTATTTTTGCGGTGACTATAGTGTTTGGGTTTATATTTTTCTCCGTCAAAATTCATTATTTATGCAAGGTTAAATAAATCATCTTTTTTATTTTTGAATTGCAAATTTTGCAATATTAAAAAATAATTGTAGTTGGCATTTTGCTGACCGGTTGGCCTTGTCACATCCATCGACATCACCTCGACATCACCCTGTCAGTCGAATCGTCGAGGGCTCTCCACACACTGTCGACGTCATCATTACGTTGGCCCCATCTTGTCGGTGTTCATCACTCGCTGGAGTTCCTTTCCTGGCCCCCTAACCGATGTTCACTACTTTTTCGACGACCTTAGCTCCCGCTGCAAACCCCGGTCACTTGGAGATCCAAGGGCTTCACCAATTCCGAGCGGTGCCACCAGAACCGATGACCGCGCCACCCATTCCGCCGCCGACGAGCTGCTCCACCGCCACCATATCCGGTGGCGGGTTTTTTTAAAACTATCAACCTGCCCCCTAGTCATATCAGCGACTAGGGGCCAATTTTTTTCCCTAAGGTGCTTGTTTTTTTGCGCCTATTTAGTCTGCCATCTTTCATCTAACTGTTTTTCTTCTGAGGGTCATATCTTGGTGCCACGGTATCAAAAATTTGTAAACGAGATACTAACGTAAAGAGAATTCAGAGCACTATTCAGTGGTGCAATCTATTTTGTAGGATTTTTCTGCTATAAAATTCTACAGCCAACTGAAGTCCAAACCCTAATTTGAACATAAAGGCTCATATCTTTGCAACCGTTCATCAAATTTTGGTGATTCCAGTGGCATCAGGAATATTTTTCAGAGCTTTTTTCATCACTCCAGACCCCTTGATCAATTTCAACTCTAGGTACTCTTGCATGAGATTTTTTCTATTTGGTGCATTTGATCAATAACCTAGTTATTTTGAAGCTTGGGACAAGTTTTTTTTCTGGGTAACATCACTTTAGTTGCACATCATATTTGGAAGTCTTTATTTTCTGTTGAAGGTTAGTGTCTTTGTGTTTTTGGAGAAAGTTCATTATGGGGATTGCATATACTCCTCCTTTGGCTATGTTGCACAAGGGTAACTATTCACAATGGTGGGATGGGATCACACACCATCTCCAATCACTTTATTTATTGCCACATTTGTTTGGTATAGTTCCCCATCCAAGTGAAGGTATTCATGAATTTTCTTGGAGTTGCAGAAAATACACTATCTTGGAGATCATTTCGATGCAAGTTGATTGTGATGTTCTAAGTACTATTGATCATTGTGGTTGTCCTCACATCCTTTGGGCTAAGCTTTGGGAGATATATGGAGATTCAGATACTCCACCCTTCCTCGATGATCATGATTCAGAATGTCATTCTTTAGATCAGGTAACCCATGATGATATTGTTGTACAAGAGGTTGATTTCCTTGAATCTTCTGAAGAGGTTGACAAGGTTGCTTCAGGTGCTTCTTCTCCATCAGAGATAGTTGGTATCCCTTCACATTCAGTGATTCCTTGTCCAGATTCATTGATTGAGGCTTCCACCATCATCATTCATCATGACACATTCAGTTTTCCATACTTGACATCACAAGATGGCTTCGTTTTAGGTATCACTGACTTCGCTACTTCTACAGGTTTGGAGGACATTCTTGAGGGGATATCACTCCTCTATTCAGATCCCACTTTGGAGAGTTCTCTTGAGTCTCCTCATCCCTTTGTCTCAACCTTTATTAGGGATCTAGAGACTCTCTTGGAGACACTTGGTTTCTCTTCAGAGATTTCATGTATGAGACTTCTTCCCTGTCATTCCATTTAGGATTTGAGGTTTCTTCAACATCCACCATTGGATTTTCTTCTTCCTAGCAAGAGACTTGTGGTTTGGACACATTTGTTGCTTCAAACTTCTTTCAGTGGTTTTGAGGACACTTCATTCAGGGGGGGATATCAAGTCTCCATCACATCCATCATATCCATCACACCGTCTTTGGATATTGTTCAACATCAATTTCTGCATCATCCTGGTTTGTCACCTTCTTCATTGATTGTGGCATCTTCATCTTCAGGAAAGGAGACACTTGAGCAGAGTTCAGATAGATCATCATCATCCATTTTCATCCTTCCTTCCTTCAATTCCTATCCAAAATGGGAATCATCTCTGCACTTGCACTTGGTTTTGTTTCTTCCGAAAGGGAGACAAGTTGTTTGTCGACATTGGATCTTGTTTTGTCTTCAGAAACTTACCATTTTTGTAGGTGATCACATCTTCTGGGGGGGCTATATATTCTCTCTCTCTCTTCCTCCCTATGGGGGGGCTATTGTATTGTATCCATGTGACAGATGGTGTACTTGGGGGGTATTTGGGAGTCCTCCATCCTTCCCATCCTATCTCACTTTTTTTTGCATTTCATCTCCCTTTTGGAGATGGGTTTTGTTCCCACTAGGTTTTCCCATTTTCTCTGGTTGTGGGAGATTTTATGCATCTTCATGTACATGGGTAACTAACATGGCCTCGTAGTCGGGACCCATTCATCATTGATCATCTATGCATAATCATTGCATTTTCCTCCCTAAGTTGAACTTATGGGGAGGTGTTAGTGTAATTAATTAATTATTACACTAGAATAAGTTAACTTAGGTCATATATCATTTAGTCCTAGGTTTCATTTTTAATAAATCATTTAATAATGGGGTAATGTCCCCTTCCTTGTTTGTAGGGATAAGATTCCTTCTAGAAGATGAGTTGTCCTTCTAGAACTTATCTCAACATTTAATAATTTCCTAGATAGGGTTCACATGTTGTCACATGTTATTAGATCATGACACATGGCAACATCTCATGCATCCATAATCTCAACAAGAAAGAGTTGGAGAAGTAATTAGAAGCTGAATTCATAAGACCCATCGACTAATCTGAGTGGATCTCCAACATAGTGCTAGTTGCCAAACCAAATGGGAATATCGGGGTTTGCATAGATTTTTGGGATCTCAATAAAGCCCATCCTAAGGAAAATTTTCCCTTGCCAAACATCAACATGTTGGTTGATTTAACTGTAGGACATGAGATGCTTTCCCTCATGGATGGCTTCTCCAAATATAATCAGATTAGAATTGTGCCCAAGGATCAACATAAAATAGCCTTCACCACACCTTGGGGCACATTCTATTATAATGTCATGCCTTTTGGCCTTAAGAATGCTGGGGCAACCTATTAATGAGCCATGACCGTCATCTTCCATGATCTCATTCACATCATAATGGAAGATTATTTTGATGATCTGTTAGGGAAATCAAGAACAAGGGAGGAGCACTCAATGATCCTCAAGAAGATTTTTGAGCATCTAGAGCACTATAAGCTATGTTTGAATCTAAAGAAGTGTGTCTTTGGGGTTACATCAGGAAAAATACCGGGGTTAATCATCTCTAGAAGAGGCATAGAGGTCAATCCAACAAAAGTCAAGGCAATCATGGATATGCCTCCACCATGTAATCTCAAACAACTAAGGAGCCTTCAAGGTAAGCTACAATTCATCTGGCGGTTTATAGCTCAATTAGTAAAAAAATGCCAGTCATTCACTCATCTCTTGAAAAAGGATACCACCTTTAAGTGGAATCAACAGTGTCAACTCAGCTTCAACAAGATCAAAGAGTATTTGGGTCACCCGCCCATCCTTATGCCACCAATCCCAAGAAAAATGCTCTTGTTGTATATTTTTGCTACTTCAGTCGCATTGGGGGAATTATTGGCACAACATGATGAGTCATCAAAAGAACGAGAAATTTATTATATCAGCAGAACCCTAGTAGGCTATGATCTCAATTATTCCCCAATGGAAAAATATTGCTTAGCTGTGATCTTTAGCTCACAAAAGCTTTGACACTATATGCTCAGTCACCTAGTGAAGCTCATCTCCAAGGTCGATCCACTCAAATATTTGTTATCTAGGACAACTCTGACTGGTCGCATGGCTAAGTGGGTCATGCTATTAAGTGAATTTGATATAGAATATGTGGATCGAAAGGATATTAAAGGGAAACTAATAGCAGATCAACTAGTAAATGCTCTCGTAGTAGATTCCTATCCTTTGATAACAGAGTTTCCTGATGAAGGGGTCTTCACAGTAATAGAAGTGGCCACATGGACACTCTACATTGATGGTTCGTACACACAATGGATCGGGGGCAGGAATCTTGCTCGTCACCCCCCAAGGTGATTATATCCCAAAGTCATTTAGATTGGATTTTCCATGCACAAACAACATCACAGAATATGAAGTTCTCCTTACTAGCCTCAGAATCACAATCCAATGGCACATCACTCACTTAAGAGTCTTTGGCGAATCCTAGTTAATCATCAAATAGGTTAATGATGAGTTTCTGACAAAAGATGATAAGTTGTTGCCTTATAAGCACATGGTGAATGACTTCAAAAAGTACTTCACTTCTATCTAGTTTGACCAGATACCTAGAGTGCATAACAAAACAACTGATGCGATGGATACCATTGGTTCCCTAATTGACATGCCAAAATATTGAACAGAGTGTGAGTTCCTAGTCAAACAACTCCTAATCCCGGCCTATGATATCCTTGAGAGCGAAATGGTGTGTGACACTGTAGGTCCTATGTCACCATGGTACCGAGACATATATACCTACGTTCATGATAATATCTTACCTCCCGATCTAACACACAACCAACAAAAATCCTTTATCCAATGCACCTCATGTTACATTATTATAGGTGATACGCTTTATCATCATGGGTATGATGAAACCCTTCTCAGATGTCTAAATGATACTGAAGCCCATACTGCATTAACAAAAGTACATAGTGGTGTTTGTGGGGCCCATTAAAATGTTATGACTCTAGCTAAAAGAATTCTCTGAGTTGGATACTACTGGCCTACATTAGAGCATGATTCTTATGAATTCATAAAGAAGTGTCTACCTTTTCAACAACACACAGATTTGATACATTCTCCTACTTAGGATCTGCAACCTCTCATAGCACCATGGCCCTTCTCTCAATGGGGATTTGACTTAATCAACAAGATATACCCTCCATCCTCTAATGGCCACACCTTCATCATCACTTCTACCGAGTACTTCACCAAGTGGGTGGAAGAAATGCCACTCTCTCAAATCACAGGTATTCAGATATCCAAATTTATCCTTTTCCATATTCTCTGCAGATATGGAATTCCATCCACCATCATCACAAATAATGAAAATCCATTCAAGAACCAGGCCATGAAACACATGTGTAAGACCTTCCACATCCAACACCATTGGTCCATGCTCTATTACCCTCAAGGTAATGGCCAAGCGAAGGCTACCAAAAAAACCATGATCAAGATCCTGAAAAAGGTAGTCAACAATATTGGTCGAGATTGGCACCTTCATATCCATCCCACCCTTTGGGCCTACCGCACTTCCATTCACACTCCTATCGGTGCCACCCCATATTCTATTATTTATGGTGTTGATTCCATCTTTCCGATTGAGGTAGAAATCCCATCACTGAGAATATCTTTGAAGAATCTTATCAGCGACGAAGATGTTCAGGTCACAAGACTTGGCCAACTGGAACTCCTAGATGAAAAGCAGATCAAAGCGTATAATCATCTTCAGGCATATTAGAATCACCTTAAGAGGAGCTACAACAAGAAGGTCCATCCTCACCAATTCAATGTTGGTGATTTAGTCCTTAAGGAGAATCAATGCACTCAGCAGGACCGAGATAAGAAGGGGAAATTTGAAGCAAATTAGCTAGGTCCCTATGTCATCACAACAAAATATGGATCAAGGGCATAAAAACTTGCCACACCTAAAGGAGAGCCCCTAGAGGAGCCCATTAACATCATGCACCTGAAAATTTTTTACACTTAAGTCAGTGGGGGTATCCTATCCTGCAAAAATCCAAAAAAAATCCATTTTTTTTTTTTGGTCAAAAATACAAAAAATAAAAAAATCCAAAAATAGTAAAGAGAAATACTTCGTCCTACGGTGAAAAAAACCCTTGGTGGTTCCTTGGATAAGCACATTTGGGGAAAACCTAGTTACAGGTGCCATGTGTACAAGGCTTAATCATTATCTACCTTGTGTCCTAGTTACTTTCTGCTTCCATCTATCCTGATCTCATATCCTATCATCCTATCGATCCTATCCTTCCATTCACATCCCTTATCCTATTGCTTGGTATATTTTGGTTAAGCATTGGAAAATCTTCATCTGCTATCCATCATCCTTAGCTTTTATCCTAATTTGAGCTTTTTTTGTCAGTCTTTCACTTCCATCTAGGTTCCTTCATTGTGCCGGTCTTCATTTAGATCACATCTCGTCATGTCAGTCTTTTGGTCTTGTCTCTTGTCATTAGTATTTTTTGAACAATGTTGCCCCTGTGCTTTCACGTAGGCAAGTTTAATCATTTGATCCACCCCCAAGGATTTGTTTTTGTCTATCATGTCATCATTTTCCATCATTTTTCTCCATTGTCCTCTTTTCGCTTTTATCCATGGTCTTTTCTTGAAATATGAGGGCTCTGCGCTTTCACGTAGGAAAGGATAATATTTGATCTGCCCTCAAGCCCCTAGATCTTTAGGGTGTGTCATCCTTGTTTCTTGTGTCTTGTGTCATGTCGTCAAGTGTGTCCTTATCTTGTTGGTTCTTCATAAATGAGATCCACTTGAATCATGAGATTCAATCGGTTTTGTAGTCTCCTGCATCATATTGATCTTTTAGTTTAGTATCCATCTTTGGTCTTAATAGGATGAATCCTTCCTAACATACCTCATTAATCCCATCCACCTTCTGGATCCTGTGGAAAAGGACATTTTAAATTGATTGTGGTCTTTTGATACTTTTGGCATTTTTTTTATTGTTTGAGCTTCCTATCATAACCTATCAAGGCCATCATGATCTATCATATTATGGTGTGTTTTGACTAGTAAGCATAGGGACATATCTTGATCTTTTTTTTGTTGTCGTCTACTTGGTTGTCCCATGTGGTACCCACCAAGACCCCTGACCTCCTGTGTTACATTGGGGCATCCTTTTGTGCTTGTGGTTATCCAAACACCTGGCCCGACCAAGGTCTTCACGACTTTGGGGTGTTGGGATAACCTTCTTGTCTGTTGTGTTTGTTTTATGCATTAGACACTAATCCGTTTTGGTTTCACATACCCTGGCACCTGGTGTCTTATGCTATAGCAAAAATTAGTGCTCCAAAAATGGCTAATCACATTAGGATTTCATTTCATGTTTAATTCCATTGCATTACATCTATGCCTAACCTATGACCTATGATTTTGGTTGTGCAAACATTCACCTTCCATCCCCTCTTCTTCTCGGGATACCTATGGTTCTTGATAGGTGCAGTTTCACACCCATTGTCCCTTTATTTCATAAGCTAAAACAAGCATGATCCACAAATAAAGTCAACCTCTCGCCCGCTTCAATCATTATGCAAGCCCTTATTTACACTCATGTCCATGTTGCATTTCATTTATCCATTATTTTTTGTAAGGAATTTAATTGCATCTCATCCCATATTATAGGTTCATTTCATTTCATACCATGTGCATTATTTTAAATTTTTTAGATTTATCATAATTGGTTATTCTAAGCATCTTAGATTCATATTATTATCAATTTATTTCCATCTCATTAAAACATTACATACATCTCCATCTACATCATAAATTGTTAGAGCCACATCCATAGCATATAAATTCATAAATCATCCATCACATCCTGCATCATGCATATCATCCATATCATTCTCATAAGCATAAACATACATCAACATAACCATAAGTGTACATCCTCATACACATATGCATACATCACATCATAATGATCATCCATAATAAAATCACATACATGCACATATGCATAAATAAGTCATCCATCACATAATGAATCATCCATCACATAAACACAACATAGTATCAATAAGGGTTGTCACATATCATATAAATATCACAATACAATGTCCATTGCATGATCCATAATAATATCCATCAATCATCAAAATACATATCCATCATATACATCGCTAATCATCAAATAAAAACAAGTACAAGGCTCTGAATCAAATATGATCTCTATTGCTCTGTACTATACACCCATCCTACACCTGTTAAAAACCTTTGTCCTGTCATCTATCCTCTATCCTCTCTACTGTGAGCTACCCACATCTGACCTCTGTGGTGAGTTTGGCACTACCACTCTGCACGGAGGGGTCTCTTGATAGCTACTATACCCTCGGGTGTGTGTCCCTATTGAATGGGATGGTACCGACATCTGTGGTACCACTTGGACGTAGGGAGGTACCCGCTATGTTTGATCTGGCACTGCCATGAAGTAGGTTTTCATATAGTAGTTGGCCTCCCACATGTACTCATCCCTCTCTACTACCTAATATCTAGCTGAATCCTTCTCCACCCTGTACTTGTCCAAAAATCCACATATGGATCTCCTCTCCTATGCCCATGCATCCTGTGCCAACTATAACTGACCAATCTTTTCCCACAACTGGGAAACCTACTCTATCGCTATGTCCCTTTCCTCCTACATGGCTTGTACTTATGCTTGTGCACCATCCCTCTCCCTTTGCAGTGTTTGCACCTCTGCCCTTGTCTCACCCCCCACGCCCTGCATCGCCTATGCCTGTGCCTACACTGCATCCCTCTCTCTCTCCATTATTTGTATCTATGCCTACGTTGCATCTCTCTCTCACTGCAAAGTCTTTACCCATCCCTCTGCTGAATCCATCTCATGCTATAGAGTCTGCATCTGTCCTGCTCTCATATCCCTCTCACCCTACAGAGTTCGTTCCTGTGCCTCTACTGCATCTCTCTTGCCTCGCAAAGTCTGTATCTGCACCATCATCGCCTCCTCTCTCCCCAACACCAACCATGCCTCCCCAATTTTCTGCTCTACTGTCTCTGCTCTGTCATGAAGCTCATCACGCTCCCACCTCCAATCAATCCTCTCCTCAACAACCTCTCCACCTGTCTCCTCAAATCCTCCATATCTCTCTCCACCTCCACCAGGGCCTCTGAAGATACTTGGTCTGCTGATCCTTCAGGCTCCCACTATCCCCTCACCTATAGTATGGTCACCTTAGCCTATAGTCTGTCTCACTCCCACCTCACCTCCACCAGCTCCTCATGCTCTCTCTATCCCACTCCCTCTAGCTGGGTCACCTCTGCTCCTAGCTTGCTCACCTCAGCATACAGTGCATTCCTCTCTGTCTCCAAACCTAATATTTTTCATCCTGTATCATTGGAAAGTGCCATGAAATCTGTCTCTCCCTCTGCCCGCACCCTGTGCACCTCAGCCACCAGCCTGCACCTCTCAACCTTTGAATCCCTAATCCTCTGCTCCATAATCTACAGCCTCGCCAAGGCCCCTCTCAACAGTACAATTGGGTCCTCCGATGGCAGTGGTACATATGGTATGATGGCCAATGGGTCAACCTCAGGAGTGTCTACATCCATCACCTCCACTTGTGGCTCGTCTCTCTCCTCCTCTACCTGTGCCTCCTCCTGGCCTCTCCTTTGCTATCCTCCCCTCCTCCTCACTCTCCTCTATCAATCCTTGCTATCCAGCCTTCACCTCCTCCTCTCCTCCCCCTTCTTTGTCTAGCTAGTCTCATCTCATCCTCTGGCCTGAAACCAAGTGCCTCTATAATCGGGTCCACTGGTGTAATTTGTGATGGTCGATGGCATTCCCACCATGCAGAGAACCTTACTATCACCCCCACATCTGATCTCTCTCTTCTCCTACCTAGGTAAGGTACCTCCTAAAGCCCCTCCCACTGTTGTTTTGCAAAATCGACAGCAATCTGATCCCCCCATGGATGCTCTCATGTGATCCATCTGAATCTCTGTGGTCTGCGAGGGATGTCCTACTGAATCCTGAACTATCTCTACACTCTATCTACCCTGTGTATCTCCACTATGTAGGGCTCTCTCCTGATCAAATAGGATACTGCACAGAAGTATCCTTTATGTCTCTCCTCATCCCCCCTCCATCCGAAGAACCGCCGCATCATGATGGCCTCCATACAATCTGATCCTCTCGTAGATCATCTAGCCTCCTCCTCCATCTATCCAGATCACCGAGGCCCTGATAATGAAATACCCATCCATACTTTGTCCCATACCAGTATACCACTGGTAGTGTAGGATCCTGCCCCCCTCCCGTCACAACTCTTGGCCTAGCCACACTGATGAGCTCCTAGGTCCATACCTATAACAACATCACCTGTGTAATGATGAGAGCCCCTTGATAGCACACTATGTGAATATCCCTTTATAACTGGGCCAACATGCATGAACCCCATGAAAAATCCCCCTCCCTTTGCTCCATGATGTGTCGAACAACCTCCATAAACTTGAGGATGGAAAACCGACCACTCCTATCTGGCAACAAGAGTCTGCTAATCAAACCGTAAAGGTATAATGGTAGTGGAGGTACTCCCAGCCCCAAACATCTGTCCACATCCAAAACCATCACCTGAAGTGGCAAATCCTCTAGTGCAAAAAGGACCCATAGGGTCCGGTCCATCTCCTGCCCCTCTGATCTCATCCAACTCACCAGGTGGCCCGCTGTCGCTAGCCGCAGGATCCTCCATACGTCCTCCAAGGTGATCGTCATCTTCCCTATCAGAAGGTGAAATGTTGATGTCTCTGAATCCCATCACTCTATCAATGTTGTCAACAGCGTTCGATGTGCTCTGACAGTAGGGTAGCCTAGCATGTGGAGCAGACTTGCTTGTGCCAATGCCTCATGGTCCTCCCTATTCATTTTTGCTATGGTCACCTCCAACACCTCCAAATGCCTCTCCCACATCCGCAAGCTCTCAAATAGCTGCATTCACATCACACAATATATCAGTCATTTAAGCGATCTCCTCATCTTTCCTTCTTTTTCACCTTCTTTTCCTCCCTTCCCTGGGTTGTTTTCTTGACATTTCCGTCCTTTGGGTGAATTTTCCCAATTTACCATTTCTCCCCCTTTTGGCATCATCCCTACCCATTTTATGGGTGTGTCTTCCCTTTTTCCTCCCTATTTCCCTTGGATGGGCGAGCCCACCCTTGGACGGGTGAATCTGCCCACCCTTTGGGTGAGTCCTCCCTTGGGATGGTTGAATCTGCCCGCCCCTTGGGTGAGCCCGCCCTTGGGACGGGTGAGTGCGCTGCCCCTTGGGTGAGTCTGCCCGGGGATGGGTGAGCCCACCTATCTCCCTGTGGGTAGGCGCCCTCGCCTGGCTGGCAGGCGATCCCGCCCGTCCCCATGGGTCGGCGTGCTCGCCCATCTAGCAAGCGATCCCACCCACCCGAGCGAGTCTACTTGGAAAATGGGAAAACCTATCGACCTACCACTGCAGGGGACCATGACCCTAGGATGGGTGCATTCACCCATCCTATGGGAACACTTACCCATTCGATGGGTGGATTCACCCATCCCTTGGGCCCAGTTTCCCATCCCTTGCACGATTCATGAGCAAGTTCACCTCTTTCTATTCCCATCCCGCCCTTTGTGGGCATTTTTTTTATTTTTTTGGAATATTTTCCCATTAAATGGGCTAATCTGCTCCCCTTTCCCACCACCTTTAAATAGGCGATTTTACCTACACAATGGGCGAAATCAAAATTCTGCCTCCTACCCATGTTTCTAATCTACCTGAATCCCAAAACCCATGTTTTTAAATTGCATAAAAATTAAAAAACATAACAAAATTTGCTTAAAATCACAAAGAGGGTTTTGGGACTAACCTGGCATGGAACCACGCACTCGTGGAAGAATTGTCTGACCTCGTCTCCCCCTGATGGATAATGTTGTCATCAAACTCCTCCGCTATCCTCGTCACCTTCTTCTCCTCCTCTCTCTCTCTCTCTCACTCAACTACTAGGTGTGCAAATGAGGAATAGTAATTCTTAAAATTGCTATATATAACTTTTCCCTCCTTTTTTAATCCCTTTGAAGTTGAGGGTATTTTTACCCTTTATTTAACCTCTTTTTAATTTCACTAATCCTCTAACTTCTGCGGGCCGCCATTTGCACACCGTGTGTCCGTTTGACTCCATTCAAAAGCCAATCTTCATGGTTTTTTGAGCTCTATCCAATGGTACACTCTATTTCTTCATATCAAGAAGTTGCTCGGGGCCCCTTTTTCTTCCCCAATCGCCCTCTCGAGGGGACATACCCTACCAATTTTCTCCATTCCTCCGTCATAGCCACTTTCTTGCAGACTAGGGCATCTCCCTTCATTTCCCACCATCTGGGAAGCTTATGAAATGTCTCCCATGCTAGGGCATCACTTTTCTAGTCATTTCCTCTATAGAGTCATCTGCATTTTATTTTTCTTTGAAACACTATTATTGTAACAGTATTTCGAAGAGGGGTAAAATGTAGACATCCAAATTTGACTACTCCCATATGGTAAAATTTATCTCTTTTATTCGTCTATTTCATATTCCCCGTCGATATCAATTAAATAATTTATTTAATTAATATTTCCCATTTTCCTAAGGTTTCTAAAGTATTTAATTTAATAATTAAATACTTTACCTTTCATCTCTTCCTCTCTAAATTAAATAAATATATCAATTTATTTAATTTAGTCATTTGGCCTTTTGAATTAAAATAAATTTTAAATTATCTCTTTTCTCTCTTCTTGTCACATCCTCCATAATCCTCTTCTAATCTGGATTAGTTTAATTAATCCATGATTAAGATGTGCACACCTTTAATCAGGATTAATGTCACAACCTCCATATTTTGTAACTTTCTTCTAATCCCTCATTAGTCTCCTAATCACTTGTTTGCACAACCTTAATCTAATCCTCATTCCATTTATGGCATGCCTCTAGGTCAACCTTCATAAGTGCTTTCTTCATTTAGCCTAGACAACCTCTTCCCCATGTGAATCAAAAATTCACATTTATTGCTCCAATGCTTTCCTCTTCCCCATGTTGGTTGTTGAGAGATTCTAAAATTTCTCATATGTCACATCTCCCACATGGGGACAAGGACATCCTTTATGAGGACCTTGTCTTATCCCCAAGGTACTTCCAATCTTGTGAATTAAAAATTCATATTTTTTGCTTCAAGATCTCTCTCTTCCCCATGAGGATTATTGAGGAATTCAAAAATTCCTCATGTGTCACATCCTTCACACATGGGGACAAGAACTTCCTTTTTGAGGAAATCTTCTCCCAATCCCAAGGTACTTGCAAGTACCTCCACATCACACTCCCCCTTTCCACCTCATCTCCACATGGCAAGATG